>JBBHKE010003113.1:0-28290 GCA_037447655.1 Zygnema cylindricum | reverse complement strand
AAGAGTTTGTTACCACTATTGTTTTTAGCGCAAACACAAACTTGTGTTATAAACATGGTTCGGAGTTTATTTTATCTCTTTTAGTGATAGTGAACAATAAACATTATTTGTTACAAATATCTTTGTTCCTGGAAACTCAAACTTGTGTTAGAAACATGGTTAAAGATTTTATTTTAACTATTTTGTGAGCGTTTAAAATAAAAAGAGTTTGTTACCACTATTGTTGTTAGCGCAAACACAAACTTGTATTATAAACATGGTTTGGAGTTTATTTTACCTCTTTTTGTGACCGCGAACAATAAACGTTGATTGTTACAAATATCTTTTTAGCGCAAACTCAAATTTGTGTTAAAAACATGGTTTAGGGTATTTTTTACGATTTTTGTGAGCATTAACAATATAAAGTGTTTGTTACCACTATTGTTGTTAGCTTAAACACAAAATTGTGTTATAAACATCGTTCGGAGTTTATTTTATCTCTTTTAGTGATAGTGAACAATAAACATTGTTTGTTACAAATATCTTTGTTAACGGAAACTCAAAATTGTGTTAGAAACATGGTTTAGGGCTTTTATTACGATTTTTGTGAGCGTTAACAATATAAAGTGTTTGTTACCACTGTTGTTGTTAGCCCAATCACAAACTTGTGTTATAAACATGATTCGTAGTTTTTTTTACCTCTTTTTGTGACAGCGAACAATAAACGTTGTTTCTTACAAATATCTTTGTTAGCGCAAACTCAAATTTGTGTTAGAAACATGGTTTAAGGTTTTTTATAACTACTTTTGTGAGCGTTAACAATATAAAGTGTTTGTTACCACTATTGTTGTTAGCGCAAACACAAACTTGTATTATAAACATGGTTTGTATTTTATTCTACCTCTTTTTGTAACAACGAAAAATAAACGTTGTTTGTTACAAATATCTTTGTTAGCGCAAACTAAAGTTTGTGTTATAAACATAGTTTAGGGTTTTTTTAACTATTTTTGTGAGCATTAACAATATAAAGAGTTTTTTACCAATATTGTTGTTAGCGTAAACATAAACTTGTGTTATAAACATCGTTTGGAGTTTATATTTCCTCTTTTTGTGACCCCGAACTATAAACGTTGTTTGTTAGCAATATCTTTGTTAGCGCAAACTCAAATTTGTGTTAGAATCATTGTTTAGGGTTTATTTAACTATTTTTGTGAACATTAACAATATAAAGAGTTTTTTACCAATATTGTTGTTAGCGCAAACATAAACTTGTGTTATAAACATGGTTTGGAGTTTATATTTCCTCTTTTTGTGACCGCGAACAATAAACGATGATTGTTACAAAAATATTTGTTAGCGCAAACTCAGATTTGTGTGGGAAACATGGTTTAGGGTTTCTTTTAACTAGTTTTGTAAGCGTTGACAATTTAAAGAGTTTTTTACCACTATTGTTGTTAGAGTAAACACAAACTTGTGTTATAAACATAGTTTAGAGACTGTTTTACCTTTTTTTTGACGACGAACAAAAATCGTTGTTTGTTACAAACATCTTTGTTAGCGCAAACTCAAATTTGTGTTAAAAACATGGTTTAGGGTTTTTTTTAACTATTTTTGTGAGCGTTAACCGATAAAGTGTTTGTTACCACTATTGTTTTTAGCTCAAAGACAAACTTGTGTTATAAACATATTTCGGAGTTTATTTTTCCTCCTTTTGTGACCACGAACAATAAACGTTGTTTGTTACAAATATCTTTCTTAGCGCAAACTTAAATTTATTGAAAAGTAAGCTTTAGTAAGTCATAGAAATTTGACTATAACTCTTAGAATATTTTTACAATACTGTTGTGTTTAGTGTGGATTTTTAAGTATCTACCTGAATAGTTATCTTTAAGTCAATTATTGTGTACGGCCGCCTATGAAAGTAGACGTGAAACATATCTCCCGGATTTTGTGGGTCTAGATATTGTTATTTGACAATTTTGGTTCAATTACTTAGATTTTTGTCAGTAGATATTTAGGTGAACCCTGTACATACGTTTTAGATGTTTTCTAGATCTTTTAAATGATTTTTAGATCTTTTGAGTATTTAGCTCAATTAGGATTGATCAATTCAATACAGAATGTACATTCTACACAAGAGTTAAGGAAATGAGAGCACTCAATGCAGTGTAAGGTGTTTTATGCTCTATTGTCTCTAATTTACTTGTAGTACATGTTTGTTTGGTTGAAAGACCTCTTTCATTTGGAGTTACATATCTTACACTATATATCTAGTCTTCAAGGCATTTCTCTTTGGGTTTGCTTCCGCTAACATGTCTCATAATGGCTCAGCTCTTGTTGCAAGTGCTCCTATTAGCCCTAGTGTTACGAATATCCCGGCTAGTGCAAGTGTGACTCCTACAGGGAGTGGATCAGAGTAGAGTCTAAATGCCCATGACCTTGAACAGGTTATGGGCCCACCACCCAAATTGCCTATTGTTGACGGAACTAACTACATATATGGGGAAGATATGTTGAGCTCATATTTCGAGGAGAGGGATTTTCACCTATTGTGGAAGGAACAGCGGATGTGACTGCGTTGGATTAGAGAAAGAAGAATCTCCACTGCCTCAACGTCTTGAAGCAGTCTATGACAAAGGACTTGGTAATGTCGTATCTTGAGATGAAGAAAGCATCAAATGTTTGGTTTAGTGTACGTTCTATGTATGTTCAGCTAGATGTTACCGTCCAGACTAACATAGCCACTCAGATTTTTGAATTTAAGTATTCTGGAGGTAGTATGTCAAATCATTGTCATGCTATAAAAAGGTTGTTTCTTCAGAGTACTAGTGCAAATGGGGACTTTTCACCACCTCAGCAGGCTATGTTGTTGATGAGAACTTTGCTTGATGAATAAAAGGGAGCCATGGATAGGCTTAGGGCTATTCCACAGCGTCAATGGAACATAACATTAGCAATTCAACTTTTTTTGAGTCAAGAAGCTAACCAAATATCACAAAGAGGAAGTAGTAAGTTTGTTCACGCACTAGCTAACCAGATTTCGGATTCTAAGATTGGTAGTGGCAGTGGCAAAGGTAGTGGTCCTAGAAGGTCACCTTTGACATGGTATTACTGTGATGAAAAAGCGCATGTGTTCAGAATGTGTAATGCATACAAGAGAGCAAAAGTCACAGGAAATTTATAGACAGGTATAAGGCTCGCTTCGTTGCTAAGGGGTATAATCAAAAAGAGGGAATAGATTATCAAGAAACTTTTTCACCGGTTTTAAGGTTTCCATCTATCCGCATCTTACTTACATTTGCTACCATAGAGGATTTTGACATCCACCAAATGGATGTCAAAACTTCCTTTTTGCATGGTGATTTAGATGAGGTTATTTATATGAAGCAATCTGCGGGTTATAAAGAAGCAGGATAAGAAAATCTTGTGTGCAGACTTTCAAAATCTTTGTATGGCCTAAGACAGGCCCTAAAGCAATGGAACCAAAATTTAGATGAGTCCTTGACAGGATTAGGATTTACTAGAATTAGCTCAGATCATTCAGTATATATGATGTATGGTGATAATCTTGATGAGGTGATATTCATTGCTGTGTATGTTGATGATTTGCTACTAATAAGTAGGAACAAAGAAGGAATTGCTAGAGTAAAACAGGCTCTTAATTCACAATTTGAAATGAAGGATTTGGGTGAGGCAAAATACATCCTTGGAATACAAGTTGAAAGAGATAGAGAAAAGAAAATAATTAGGCTAACTCAAAAGGAAGCGATAGGAAACATGTTGGAAAAATTTGGCTTGGCTGATGCCAAAGGTTGTGCAACTCCTATGGAGTATAAGCAAAAACTTGAAGGAATGGAGCATGAGTTTGGAGTCATAATAGATGAGGAACTTAGTCCAGAAGAGCAAAAATTTATGTCACAAGTACATTACAGACAACTAGTAGGAAGTTTGATTTATTTCATGAATTGCACTAGGCTTTATATAGCTGCAGCTGTGTGTGTATTGAGCAGAAGTTTGCAAAATCCACGAAAGAGAGATTGGGAGGCAGCAAAAAGGGTGTTAAGGTATCTTGTTTGGACTAGAAATCTTTGGCTTACTTTGGGAGGGGACAAGGTTAGCATTAATACTTGGAGTGATACTAGCTATGGTGATATGCCTAGTAGGAAGTCTACAACTAGGTATTGTTGTCTTTTGGAAAGCTTTCAGTCTCAGAGCAGCGCAGCAGCGCAGCAACTATACAGATAGTAGCGCAGCTGCTATACGGAAGAGCATCGCAGTTGCTATACAGCAGAGCTGCGCAGCAACGCAGCAGCAGAGCAGCGCAGCAGCGAAGCTGCGATACAGACAGGACAAACGCAGCTGCGGTCACTTTGGATAAGATCCGTACAGACAACGCAGCTGCTACTATCTTGGATATGTTTTGGTGCAGGACACCGCAGCCGCGGGTGATATAAATGTGATCCGGTACGGGACAACGCAGCTGCGATTGATATGAATCTAGTCAATGGACGAGATTCATAAGAGTATCACAAGTGACTTAGCCGACAAGTATTTGTACAATAACTTAATATAGATTTTGAGTAATATTGACTGTACAATGATAGATTGGGTTGGCATGATCAAGAACACGTAGATCTCAGTAGGTGGGTTGATTCTGGACGTACCTCTCAGGTACACTGTTATCGGCGGTAGAACACCGAAAGTATAAGACTTAGGACTTAGAGCATTTTTATGTATCCAGACTTCCAAGTAGTAAAACTGCAGACAGTTTTTGGGAAACTTCTGAGTATTATATCTTGAGTGTTGTTGGGTCAATTGTGCTGAAACTTTGGGAGTTGTCAGTGTTTATGCTACTTTATATTCTGATAGAGTTTTGTGAGGCTTGGATGCTTGTATAAGAATTGGTGAGCACTTAAGAACAGCTGGTTGGTAGGATTCTTGATAGCTTCTGAGAGTGTATCATGTCTACTTCTACTACTACTGCTGCTCCTCCACCTGCACCGGTGGTGGTAGAACAACAGGTTATGGGCCTGTCATCAAGAATTCCTATCTTTTCCGGGGATAAGTATGTTTACTGGGCGGATATGGTGGAGACACATATTGAAAATGTCAATCTTTTGGATATATTGGATGGTTCTTTGGATGAATCTGATCCGTCATGGTCTAAGAAAAATACGCAGGCTCGTTCTATTTTGAAATTTTGTATATCTGAGGACTTAGCTATGTCTCGGATAAAAATGAAAAAAGCAATTGATATCTGGAAATCCATTAAAAGTGATTATGAAAAGGCTAATGTTCAGGAAGAACTTCTATTGGCTGGAAAAATTTGGGACTATAAGTACACAGGCGGTACAACGGCTGAATATTCTAACAAATTTCGTATTCTTGTAGATGCACATGCTTGTGTCGGTGGGGTGTTTCCTCAGTTTCAACAGGCAGCATTGCTCATGCGGGGTCTCCCTTGTAGTATGAAAGGAGCATCTGACATGCTCAAACAGAAAGATAATGCTAGCTGGACTTTACAGTTAGCCATCAATATTTTACTAGAGGAGGAAGCTACATCTAATATTCTCAATGTTGAGCAAGTAGAGGCTTTTAATTCAGACTTTGGAAAGAAAGGTCAATTTAATCAGCAAAGTAATCAGTTTACCCAATTGAGACAGTTTAATCTGGGGGGAAATAGAAAATCCAACAATGCATGTTTTTATTGTAGTGAGAGAGGTCATGGATACAAATTCTGTCCTAAACTTAAACAAGCTAACGATACAGGTTTATACAGGCCAAGATGGCAACAAAGTCAGTTTTACAAAAACTTCACGAGGCCTACACCTCGTGGAAATGCACTGTTTTCAGCTTCTTCATCACTCCAAGACGAAACTCTGACATTTTCTGAGGAGGAAGACACGGATCTATTCGCTATGGCGGCAGCAATGGAAGGCGCAAAGGACCCTAGATGGATTATGGATATAGGAGCGTCGGCGCATATGTGTTGGAACAAGGCCATCTTCAAAAATCTGAAAGCAACGCCGGAGAAAAATATTTATTATGCTTGTGGAATGAGTGTCCAAACTCGTGCAATGGGTGATGTGTCCTTGCTAGTTGATGTGGATGGAAAAGCAATTGAAAGGACTCTTCACAATGTCTTATTTGTGCCTGACATTAAGAAAAATCTGTTTTCTACGTCGTTGGTTGAGAGTAAAGGCTTTGAGGTCAGTTTGAAAAATGGTCGGCAGATTGTTAGCAAAAACGGCAAGGTTGCGGTTACAGGTACTAGAGATAGTAGCAAGATGTATCGCATGGATATGGCTAATACAAAAGAAAATGATGTTTTGTACTCCGGTGTTTTGCACTCAGATGAGTTGTGGCATAAAAGATTAGGCCATGTAAACTATGATAGTTTGAAGAAAATGGTCATTGCTGGAAAAATAGAGGGTGTATCAATCTCAGATGGGCCGGTCAAAACTTGCGATGGTTGCGCTTTAGGCAAAATCCACAGATTGCCATTTCCTAAGGAGTCTGAGCATCGGTCAACGAAACTTTTACAACAAATTCATTCGGATGTCTTTGGTCCGGCAAAGGTTCCTTCTGCCGGAGGGATGAAATATATGGTCACCTTCACAGATGATTTCTCACGGTTTACAAAAGTTTACTTCATGAAGGAGAAGAGTCAAGTGTTTGGTCACTTCAAACACTATAATGCATGGGCTGAAAAACTTCATAATACATCTATTTTACAGCTCAGATCGGACAATGGTGGTGAATATACATCGAAAGAATTTGAAACATTTTTAGTCGAGGAAGGCATTAGTCATCTATTGACTGTTCCATATTCACTGGAACAAAATGGGGTGTCAGAACGGCTGAATAGAACTCTCACGGAAAGCTCTAGATCTATGCTCGCTGATAAAGGTGTGGATCCGAAATTCTGGGTTGAGGCTCTAAATTGTGCAGTTTATATTAAAAATATGATAGGATCAAGATCGGTAGAAACAACTCCTTACGAAATCTGGACGGGTAGCAAACCAGATGTTAGCCATTTCAAGGTCTTTGGTAGTCAATGCTTTATATTGGATACGTCTACAGATAGATGGAAAATGGAACCGAAGGGATTACCGGGTATTCTGTTAGGATATGATGATCACTCGAAAGGTTATAGAGTCTTTGTGTTTGAAAGGCAGAAAATAGTTGTAGCTAGAAACATCATTGTTAAAGATGAACTAGACTCCATAGATTTATTTCAAATGACAGAGCAGCAAAAGCAACAAAAAATACAGGAGTATGTCATCTTAGATTGCATACAGGAAATTGTCCCGCATATTCCACAAACTCCAGTAATGACTCCGGAATCAGACTCTCTCCAACTTCCTCCCCAACTTCGGGTCTAGACGGACCAAGAGCAGTCAATACACACGGATCGCAACCAGCGCAATCAGCAAGACATGGATCGCAACCAGCGCAATCAGCGCAGTCAGCGCAATGCGCGGGATCCAACGATCTCAGCCTCAGAATTTCTGGGGGGAAGAAGATCAAGCAGCCGCCTGCAAGCAAGCTCTCACTTTGCCTACTCGGCAGTCTCACGGGAGCCCTTGACCATCCAAGAGGCTTTCTCATCACCAGAGCGGAATCACTGGATTGAGGCGGCAAACGACGAAATGAAATCGATCATGGAGGCTCAAACATGGGAGCTCGTGGACCTTCCTCTAGACCGAAAAGCGATCGGCAGCAAATGGGTATTCAAGGTGAAGTTAAATCCCGATAACACCATTGAACGCTATAAGGCCAGACTTCTGGCGAAGGGGTACAATCAAAAGGAAGGAATCGATTTTGAAGAAACATTTTCTCCGGTTGTAAGATTTCCAACAGTTAGGATTTTGCTGTCCCTAGCTGCTATAGAAGATATGGAAATTCATCAGATGGATGTAAAAACGGCCTTTTTGCATGGAGAACTAGAAGAGACCATTTACATGCAGCAGCCTGAAAAGTATGTAGAACCAGGAAAAGAGCACTTAGTATGCAAGTTGCTAAAATCTTTGTACGGTTTAAAACAGGCTCCCAGACAGTGGAATATAAAGCTTGATGAATTCTTGACTAGTCTAGAATTCAAAGGATAAGTTCTGATCACTCTGTCTACGTTCTAAAGGGTGAAAATGGGATAGTGTATATAGCAGGATATATAGATGATTTGCTATTAATTAGCAAATCTATGGGTGAAATTAACAAAATCAAAACTGCTCTAAACTCACGGTTCGAGATGAAAGACCTTGGTGAGGCAAAATATATTTTGGGTATCCAGGTAGAGAGGGACAGAAATAAGAAAATAATAAAATTGACTCAAAAGGAGGCTATTGGAAACATGTTAGATGAGTACGGAATGCGGGGGGCAAAAGGATGTTTAACTCCAATGGAGTTTCGATAGAAGTTAGAGGGAGAAGAGACAGAACCAGGTGTCATTGTTAGCGAGTATTTAGAATCACGGGAGAATGATCCTATGACAATAATACCTTATAGACAGATAGTGGGAAGCTTAATATACTTCATGAATTGTACCCGTCCTGACATAGCTGCAGCTGTCGGGGTATTGAGTAGGAGTCTAGAGAATCCGAGAAAATCTGACTTTGACGCAGCAAGGAGAGTCTTAAAATATTTGGCCGGAACCAAAGACCTCAAACTCACACTAGGCGGAGGAGAAGTCAAGCTGCAAACATGGAATGATGCAAGCTATGGCGACATGCCAAGCCGGAAATCTACCACGGGATTCGTATTACAAGTTGGGAACGGTACTTGCTGCTGGAGCAGCAAACTTCAAAAGGTGACAGCACAGTCGACAATGGAGTCGGAATATATGGCAGCAAGCTCGGCCCTCAAAGAACTCTTATGGGTAAAATCCATGTTACAAGAACTAGGATACATGCAAGTTGGTCCACAGGTGATTTGGTGTGATAACCAGGCTGCCATTGCCATTGCCTCTAACCCGAGTCATCACTTCAAAAGCAAGCACATGGATGTACGATTACACTTTGTAAGAGAAAAAGTGTTCTCTAGAGTGATTAAATTATGCTACTTACCAGACGCAAAAATGATTGCTGATATGCTCACTAAAGCTGTTCCTGCTCCTAAGCTGAAGTATTGTAGGGAAGCAGTGGGATTAAGTGAATAGTTGAATTGGTGCACTGCTATACTGCCACGCTGCGATAAGTCCATCATTGAGAAGCAGTGGGACTGAGTGACTTACTAACTGCTATATTGCTATGCTGCTATGCTGCGATACTGCGCTAGTTTATCACCGCAGCTGCGCAGGTATACTGAGTCTAAAGCTTTAGGGGAGTGTTGTCTTTTGGAATGCTTTCAGTCTCAGAGCAGCGCAGCAGCGCAGCAACTATACAGATAGCAGCGCAGCTGCTATACGGAAGAGCAGCGCAGCTGCTATACAGCAGAGCTGCGCAGCAGCAGAGCTTCGCAGCAGCGAAGCTGCGATACAGACAGGAAAAACTCAGCTGCGGTCACTTTGGATAAGATCCGTACAGACAACGCAGCTGCTACTATCTTGGATATGATTTGGTGCAGGACACCGCAGCCGCGGGTGATATAAATGTGATCCGGTACGGGACAACGCAACTGCGATTGATATGAATCTAGTCAACGGACGAGATTCATAAGAGTATCACAAGTGACTTAGCCGACAAGTATTTGTACAATAACTTAATATAGATTCTGAGTAATATTGACTGTACAATGATAGATTGGGTTGGCACGATCAAGAACACGTAGATCTCAGTAGGTGGGTTGATCCTGGACGTACCTCTCAGGTACACTGTTATCGGCGGTAGAACACCGAAAGTATAAGACTTAGGACTTAGAGCATTTTTATGTATCCAGACTTCCAAGTAGTAAAACTGCAGACAGTTTTTGGGAAACTTCTGAGTATTATATCTTGAGTGTTGTTGGGTCAATTGTGCTGAAACTTTGGGAGTTGTCAGTGTTTATGCTACTGTATATTCTGATAGAGTTTTGTGAGGCTTGGATGCTTGTATAAGAATTGGTGAGCACTTAAGAACAGCTGGTTGGTAGGATTCTTAATAGCTTCTGAGAGTGTATCATGTCTACTTCTACTACTACTGCTGCTCCTCCACCTGCACCGGTGGTTGTAGAACAATAGGTATGTCATTGAGATTGGAAGTGGAACTTGTAGTTGGAGTAGTAAACTTCAAAAAGTCACGGCACAATCGAATATGGAAGCCGAATACATGCCTGCTAGCGCAGCCTTTAAACAGCTGCTTTGGATTAAGGCATTTTTTCAAGAATTGGGTTTTACACAACACGGAACACAAACAATGTGGTACGAAATTCAGGTAGGCATTTCTGTGGCTAGAAACCCAAGTCACCATTTTAAGAGTAAGCATATGGACATTCGGCTACATTTGGTACGAGAGAAAGTATTTGCAAAAGTTGTCAAACTTTACTATTTGCCTGATAAGATAATGGTTGGGGACATGTTGACAAAAGCCCTTCCATCTCATAAGGTTGAGTACTGCAGACAATTCTAATTTAAACACCCATTTACTTCCAATACCCTTTCTTCATGGAGGAAGTTCCACCAGATCCCATGTTTCGGCCACCATGATGGACTTCGTTTTTTCATTGATTGCTTCTACCCAATGTTCCCTCTCATTACTCGAAAAAGCTTCCGTCAACGTTAGAGGCTCTTCTGTGTGTGCTGAGTGAGCAAAGGCTGCATTTTCTCCCCTGAGTCGTGCACTTTGCCTAACTCCACCTAGAAATTCTGTTGCTGGTATAGATGGTTGGGTCCTCCTCCTCGATACATGTGATTCTTCTTGTGATTCAGTTTCGGCTTGAGGTAGAGGAGAGTATGCAACTCTTTCTGGAATAACACTTCCTAATTCAAGTGGAGAAGATGATTGCAGGTCACTTTGAGTTGATGTAGATGAATTTTCTATATTTTTCTTGAAAAACATAAGATTTTCCTCTAAAAAGATGTAATCAACACTTCGATCTTTATTTTCATCTGCACGCTGACTAAATACATCTACTCGTTTTCCCTCATCCTTCACTATGATGTTTCTGGCTACCACGACTCTATTTCTCTTAATGTCATTTTCTTTATAACCCTTTGCATTATCATCAAACCCTAGAAATATGCCTGGTATGCCTTTTGGCTCTAATTTCCATTTTTGTGGATCATTATCTAGCATAAATATCTTACTTCCAAAAACTTTGAAGTAACTTACATCTGGTTTTTGTCCTGTCCACATTTCATAAGGAGTTTTATCATTTACTACCCTTCTTTCTAGCTTGTTTCTCACAAAAGCTGCACAATTCATAGCCTCTGCCCAAAATTTGTAATCTATGTCCGTATCAGCCATCATTGTCCTAGCACACTATGATATGGTCCTATTCATCCTCTCTGAAACACCATTTTGTTCCAGAGAATAAAGAACTGTTAGCTGAAGTGAGATTCCATACAATTTGTGGAATTGTGCAAATTCATTAGAAATCTACTCCCCTCCATTGTGAGATCTGAATCCTTCTATCTTTTTCTCATGCAGGTTTTCAACCCAAGCCTTGTACTCTTTAAATTTTGAAAAAACTTCATCCTTACTTTTCAAAAAATAAACTGTAGTAAATCTACTATAGTCATCAGTAAAGGTAAGCATAAACTTAGAACCTCCCACTGATGGATATCTAGATGGCCCCCATACACCTGATTATATTAGTTCTAGTACCCTGCTTCTTCTATGATCAGTTTGCGAAGGGAAAGGCAACTTATGTATTTTTCCCATTACACAATCATCACATACATTTGATGCTGGTTTTTGACTAATTTTTACACCTTCCACCATTATTTGATTTACCATCTTTTCTAATCTATCATAATTCACATGTCCTAAACGTTTATGCCATAAATCACAATCACTGATTACACTTGAGTAAATAACATCATTGTCGTTATCATTTGCAAGACTCAACCGATAGAAATTGTTTCCTCCAGCAAATCCCTCTGCAGCTATTTTCCCATTCTTGCTCACTGTTTTCTTTCCATTTTCATATATAGTTTTAAAACCTTTATTTTCTACCACTGACGTAGAGAAAAAGTATCTTTTAAAAGCTAGGACATGCAACACACCTTCCCAGACCCTTTTCGCAGGTTTTCCATCTACATTAAATATAAGTTACACCCTCCCTTTTCTTTTTGACTCAACAAACGTATCATCACTAAAATAAATTTTAATGGGTGAAATAGATTGAATACTCTCAAATTGATGGCGATTGCGGGACATGTGGGAAAATGCGCCGGAGTCCATAATCCATTCGTCTTCCTCCACGCCTTCTGTTGCTTGTGCCACCGCAAAGTATTTCTTTTCACTGTTGTTGAGAAAACTACTCACTTCATCCTCTTTAAGTTCGTTGAAGAGAGTAGTTGGGCGACCACCTGATTGAGGAGGAACCTGGCTTTCGTCCCATCCAGAGCGAAAATTTCCTGTGGCTTTCGCTCTCTTGTATGCATTACACATTCTGAACACATGCGCTTTTTCATCACAGTAATAGCATGTCAAAGGTGACTTTCTAAGACCACTACCTTTGCCACTGCAACTGCCAATCTTAGAATCCGAAAACTGGTTAGTTAGTGCCTGAACAGACTTATTACTACCTTTTTATGACATCTGGTTAGCTTCTTCACTCAAAATATGTTAGATTCCTAATGCTATGTTCCATTAACGTTGTTGAATAACCTTAAGCTTGTCCATGGCTCCGTTATATTCATCGGGCAAAGTTCTCATCAACAACATAGCCTGCTGAGGTGATGAAAAGTCCCCATCTGCACTAGTACTCTAAAGAAACAACCTTTTCATAGCATGACAATGATTTGACATACTACCTCCAGAATACTTAAATTCAAAAATCTGAGTGGCTATGTTAGTCTGGACGGTATTATCTAGCTGAACATACATAGCACGTTCACTAAACCAAACATCCGATGCTCTCTTCATCTCTAGATACAACATTACCGAGTCTTTTGTCATAGACTACTTCAAGACGTTTAGGCAGTGGAGATTCTTCTTTCTCTAATCCGGCGCAGTCACATCCGCTGTTCCTTCCACAATGGGTGACAAGTCCCTCTCCTTGAAATATGAGCTCAACATATCTTCCCAATATAAGTAGTCTGTTCCGTCAAAAATAGGAAATTTGGGCAGTGGGCCCATAATCTTTTGAAGTCCATAGGCATTTAGACTCGGTTGTTATCCACTCCCACTAGGAGTCACACTTGCACCAGGAGGAGCAGGTGGAGCACTAGGGCTAATAGGAGTACTTGCAACAAGAGCTGAGCCAATAACACACATGTTAACGGAAGCAAACCCAAAGAGAAATGCCTTGAAGACTAGATATATAGTGTAAGATATATAGCTCCAAACGAAAGAGGTTTTTCAACCAAACAAATACGTACTACAAGCAAACTAGAGACAATAGAGCATAAAACACCTTAAATTTCACTTAGTGCTCTCATTTCCTTAACTCTTGTGTAGAATGTACATTCTGTGTTACATTGATCAATCCTAACTGAACTAAATACTGAAAATATCTAGAAAACATCTAAAAAATCTAGAAAACATCTAAAACGTATGTACAAGGTTCACCTAAATATCTACTGACAAAAATCTAAGTACTTGGACCAAAATTGTCAAGTAACAATATCTAGACCAAAAAAAATCTGGGAGATAAGTTTCACGTCTACATTCATAGGCGGCTCTACACACTTATTTAGTTTAAGATAACTATTCAGGTAGATACTAAAAATCCACACTAAATATACCTAATATTGAACAGTTAGTATTGTAAAAATAATCTAAGTCCTGTAGTCAAATTTTTAAGACTTACTAAAGCTTACTTTTTAATAGCGAAAACTCAAATTTGTGTTAGAAACATGGTTTATGGTTTTTTTTAACTTTTTTTGGTAGCGTTAACAATATAAAGTGTTTGTTACCACTATTTTTGTTAGCGCAAACACAAAATTGTATTATAAATATAGTTCGGAGTTTATTTTACCTTTTTTTGTGACCGCAACAATAAAAGTTGTTTGTTACAAATATCTTTGTTAGCCCAAACTCAAATTTTTGTTAGAAATATGGTTTAGGGATTTTTAACTATTTTTGTGAATGTTAACAATGTCGTGCATGTGTTAAACAACGTGAAAATGCATGCAATATCATCAGCCGTGCTCCACTTAAACCCAAACGATGAAAATATATTGTGAATGAAGTAATACATGATAGAGAAAAATGAATAAATATAACCACAAGCAAGGTGAAAATAAAAGAAAGGTCAACAACTTAGCTGGTTATGGTTTGGCAAGTTTATTTCCCCCTTTGCTCTTTAGCCGGCAGAGGAGCTGGTCAACACGACCGGAAGCTCGCGACATCCGTGGCAAAACCAGTGACCGTTCGGAACTGCCAATAAATGTGGCACCAAACATTCCATGTGAAACCCTAATTACAATGATCACATAGTAACATGGTAGTTTCCCTGTCTGACTGATGACAAATGGTACATGCCGTCACCTCTGTAATCGGCATCAGCATAGGATCCATATCTTGCGACAAATCTGGTAAGTAACATGGAGCACAATTCTTGGAGTGCTCTCGAAAAGTTCACGTGTCTACTCCTTGTAATCCCAACATTCCATTCGGATCCACCTCGATGATCCGTAGGATGTGTAAAGAAATATAAGTTTCCAAAGTGTCGAAAGATTGCCTGCGAAGGTAAACATAGTCTCCCACCCGATAAGCATTCTGTTGCGACCTATAACTGTCGCTTCGAGTGGTGGCAAACCAAATTGTGTCCCGATGCTAAGCAATCTGCAGGTTATCAAAAGCCATGGGCATTTCATGGTCAAAAATCAAAGCACAACGAGTCAGTTCTTCCAAAAAGATATTGACAGACATCAACGGAAGTGGAAAGCTTACAACTTTCTGAATATTGCGACCGAGCAACGGTTTTCGCCCAAATAAAACATAATACGGGCTGAAATTAGCTAGACTAGTTTGAACTGACATACGATATCCCATGGTAATGTAGCCGAGGGACTTGTCCAAAACCGAAATGTGTTTTTCTAAGCAATGCTTACGCAAGGCATGCTTAAATGTCTAGACTACCCGTTCAGCCAGGCCATCGGCCTGGGGGTGATCCCGACTAGTACGACAATGATCGATGAGAGCCTCATCAAGCATCTTTTGAAATTCTCTATGAAATTTTGTACCTTGATCCGTAAGAACCTCGGCTGGGGCACCGTATCTCATAAGGACATGTTCGTTAAAAGCTGCGGTGGTTAACTTAGCTGTTTTATGAGGCAGGGCTACCAGTTCGACCTAGTTACTGAAATTTTTGATCATAATCATCATATATTGTTTCCCTCTACGTAAGATTTGAAAAGGTCCGACCAGATCGACTGTCCATCGATAAAATAAACCCCTAATTGGTAGAGGTTGGAGCGTAGTCTGCTAATTAGAGAAAAATGTTCGGAGACGTTCACAGGTGGCACACTTGTGTAGAATAACAGCGACATCAGCTTGCATTCCTGACCACCAATACCGTGCCTGAACTAGACTTAACGTTCACTTGGTACCGTAGTGACCAAGCTCAGTGTGAATAAGCTCAATGAAAGAAAGACGCTCGGTAGGCCGTGGAACGTGCCTATGCCTTCCGTTTGCCAACAACCAAACAAAAGATCCCTTGAGCCAAAGGTAACTTTTGGCCCTCTTTTTTACTCTGTCTTCTTCATCAGAGGTAGTGCCGGAACTGAAGGTCTGGGAGGATAGGAAAAGAATGAGAGGCCCATCACGCGAAGGGTCTGTGGCGGGACGAGGGTTTCGAATAGACGCCTGGCAGTAAGTAAGATAAGAACCCATTGACATGACATGAACATCGTCGTCGTCGAAATCCTGTCGAACTCCGTTATCTGTTGTTCGGGGCAAAGGATTTCGAGAAATTCCGTATGCGTTTAGACTAAGCAGACAAGTTGGGTGAATTATTTCAACGTTATATTCTTGTAAGATTAAAGCCCATCGGGCTAGCTTCGCGGAAAGCTTATCGTTCGTCTTCAGCCAAAGGTAAGGGCAGATGGTCAGTTAGGAGTGTGAAAGGTTTTCTGTACAAATAATGGCGGATGTGAACGACTTCCCAAATAGAAACTAGACATTCTCCTTCGTAGCTACTATAATTGGATTCAGCCCGGTTATTGCTTCTGCTCCCGTAAGCAACTACGTATTTCTCTCCGCTCAACTCTCTTTGTGTCAAGATGGCAGCGATTCTGGGTTTCCCAAAATGTGTTTGGAGACAAAAAATGAGTTTGTGATTGGGAAGATGGAGAATTGAAGCACTCGATAAGGCGGTTTTTAATTTTTGGAATGCGGATATCTGATCCGGGCCCCATATAAACGCCACTTTGTTCTTGAAAAGGTTGTTTAACGAAGATGCGATGGTGCTAAAATTAGATACAAACCTGCGATAATAATTAGCAAGTCCGAGAAAGGCTCGCAAACTTGTGAGGTCCGTGGGAGCAGGCAATTTACTGATTGCCTCTACCTTTGCTTCAAGAGGAGTGATCCCCTCAGCCGAGATAAAATGGCCGAGGTAAGGCACTCCCTAGGCTTCCTAGGTGCATTTCGCTAGATGACAGTTTAATCCGACCTTTTTTAATTCAGTCAATACCCATTCGATGTGAGCAGCGTGCTCTTCAATAGTAGCCGAGGCAATGATGAGGTCATCGATCTAACATCTAGCAAACTTACAACCTCCAAGAATGGAGTCTATGACTTTTTGAAATACTGCAGGAGCATTTTTTAGTCTGAATGGCATTACGACCCATTCCTATCAGCCGTCGCTACCCTAAGGTTGTTTTATGCCGATATTTTTCCTCTATCTCAATTTAGTTGAATCCTTGACGGAGGTGAAGGATACTAAAATATTTTGCTCCGCCTACGTGATCTAATATTTTTTCGAAAAGAGGCATGGGATGACGATCTTGAACCGTTCTAACATTTAGTTCACGATAGTCACCAAACATTTGACGTTCACTAATATTACCCTCGAATTCCTCATTCTGAGGCATGACAGTGGGAGCTGCAAATGTGAAGTCTGGCCAATAGATTAGGCCAGCTTCCTTTAGTTCAGCACATCGCTTGTCTACCATTTCCCATTCAGTTTTTGACAAACGATATTTCACTTGAAATATCAGGCGGTCAACTTCGAGACCTATCGACATCTTATAAGCGGTGTGACGACCCAAATCATTCATAAAAAAGGCAAAGGCATCGACATTTCCTAAAACTACATCATTTAGTTACTCTTGTTCGGCCTTTGTTAGATTGGTGCCAAATTTCCATTTAGGAGCATCGGGATTTTCCATCGTCATAGCTTCCATAGCTTGTGCAAAAGCTGACTGCTCATCTGCGATAAGCGTTTGACCTAACTCGTAAGCTACAGGTGACCTGTTAAGGCAATCAACCGAATGATTTCAACGACGTGTTGGAAAAGCAACACTCTAGTGAGGAGTGGGTGAAATATGAATGAAACTTGCAGACTAGACAGTCGTGTAGGCAGGGATAAACTAGGACAAAAGGCTAGGATTGAGGAAATCGTAGATAGAGATTTCCGGAACTGGTGGAATTGGAGAAGGAAAGAGGAAAAATGAAAATTTGGTCCCTTGGAGATTGGGACAGGAAGATTTTCTTGATGCATCTCCCCCCCCCAGCTGGTTAAGACGGATGTGCTTGAGAGTGGCGACCAGTTGCAAACCCAAGACCTAAAACAAAAGACAAAGACTGAGGGTCCATAACACAACCTAATAAAGTGCATCTTTGACGTTCAGTAAGACTAGTAGCGGCTGTAGTGCTAGGAATGAAATGCATGAGGTGTTCTCGTTCCGCAGAGGTAGGCTTTTCGAGCTCGGTGGTATGAATGTTTTGGAACATGCTAAGACCGTCATTAGATAATGCATGTGAATTTGGGTAAGAAACTAAGGTAGGAAGCACCTTGAGAGGTTGACCCAGGACATTGACACTGAAATTAGGGGGACAGTCGTTTTGAATGCAAGGCTGCACTTTATGGAAAGGAATAAAGGCAGCCTGAATGTCTATAGGAGGAGGACGAACTAACAAATTGGCCTCACGGAGTCTACCAATATCGATTAGGTTCGTCCATTTGGAGCGAACCCGGTGTGCTAGTGAACTATGGCGAGCCGCGTCAATAACAAGAGGCGGACCAATTAATTGTTCGATCCGTTGATAATCAGCCAAGACTATAGGTCTTGGATCATTATAGGCTGCGATATTTTCTAAGATATACCCCATACGCTGATCTAAAGTTTGTAGATAATACAAGATGCGAACCAATTCAAAAATAATTTGGTGCGGGGATCGGCTAATCCGATACCTTTCTTGGCCGGAGACATTCCCTGGCACTCCCATCCGCCAAAAACTAGATCGATTAGACCAATCTCTAGTAAGTGATGGTTGCCCACAATCCGAATGTCTTGTGCGAGGGCAGTATGCATATGCTCCTATGCAGATTTTGGTAGTAAATGCAGGTCTTGGGAATGTAACAGATTACAATGATGTAATTGTGCTTTCCGTGCTAATGGATAAATCTCAACCGAATAATAAAATCGGATTATAATCCATTCCACAAACATGCAAGGAGGGAAGTGCCTATTCCAGCGAAAAGGTTCAAAATCACCAATTGATATGGATGAGGTTTCAATTGGACCGGATTCCAATTAATGGGAAGAAAACCAAATGAGTCTGTAAGGACAGGGATTGAAGGAGAGACCGGAGAAAGTGGAATTGACAAGGTTTGGTTGTAGATTCAGTCAAATTCCCTCGTATCTATAAGAAAACATGGGTCACTGAAAATTTCTAGTAAGTCAGAACTATCGGGCAAAATTTCTTTTGCTGACAATGAATGAAATATTTCGGCCTCCACGGAATTCCCTGAAAATGCAAATATGGATGTGACCGAATTTGCCATAACATGCATAGGCTTCCTAGCAAAAATTAGCGCAATGCAGATTTTGCGTTGTAGGAAGTTAGTGGGCCTATAAAAAAATGTTTGATCATGCATGTCAACTCCACCCCCTACACGAAATATAACGTTTGTCCCACTAGGCATTTATAGTCACTACATTTAGTGACCAGAAAGTGAACCGAGATCTCAGCAAAGTCAGTGGCGGTTCCGTTCTGGAACCTAAAAACGAGCGGTTCCTTAGTGATTCCTATGACTAGCTCTGTTGTACTCGCTGATGTTAACAAGCGAGTAAAAGTGGACTGAAGCTTTTCCGAAGTTAGACAAAGCTTGAGTGCAAAGCTAGAGCCCAATATCACCAGCTTTGCACGAGTATCCATGAGAGGTAGGGAAGGGGCTATACCATTGATCAACAATGCACCCTTCGCTTTATCCAACAAATTGATGTGAGGATCGAGGGGATTTCCCTCCTCTATGGAAATAGGCTGAATAGCAGCAAGATTTCTGTGCAGCTGAAGTGCTTCTAACGCGGCAGCTGCAGCTAAGCTATCGGAGGTAAAAAAGATAGAGGAGATTTTTGGTGAGTCGAAAATCATAGTGGATAGAATGCACAAGCGTTCTTTTACACGGTGTGCCTCATGTATAGTTCTATCCACTATGTTGAGAGCTCTAGCCGCGATGGCTTAAGCGGTTTCGGGGAAGTTCTTTCGTGAATGACAAAGGAATGCGCGTGTTAGGAGTTTTACCGTCACGGCTGTGATCGGTCGAACCTTTGTCGAACGTAGCCTCTGGTTGTTGGATGGTGGAATCACGTAAGATTCGACCTGCCAACGTGGGCATGTGTACAACAGTGCGAGCCATCCTTGTAAATTGTGGCTTCATTTGAGTCATGAAGGCTGTGAATTGTTCCTTCATCATAGCCGCCATTTGCTTTTGCATTTCTAAACGCTCTCTCTCTCTTTGAGATACCTTAGGTGGAGTGGTGTCCTTCTCCAGCTCTTTAACAGGTTGAACCGATTTTGTAGATTGAGCGGGAATGCCACCATTTTTAATTTAGTTATGATAGGAAAATTCTGGGTTTTTTATATGACAACATTGGACGTAGTGTCCGGTTTGCTTGCAATGTGTACAAGTTATGATTTTGTTTGGCCATATTCGGGCATCATGCCCCGTCTTCCTACATCGAAAACATAATCAGTTTCCGAGAGCAACAGGTGGGGTTCACATAGCCGGGACTTTAAGAGGCCGGTTGTAAAGACGAGGATTGTTCCATGGTGGAACAATCAGTTCTTTTGGGACCACTTTAGGACGGTCATGGGCTTCCCACAAACAATTTTGCATTTCATATTCTACGGCATGTTGGGCGGCTTGATCGAAAATGAACTTCAAGCCGTACGTTTGAGTCAGGTGACTTTGAACAAATTTCTTAGAATGACTTGGAAACTGTCCTACAAATTTCTAGATAACTTTAACATGATACATTAAGTCTGGCAATGCTTCACGAAGAGCTTCCATACGAGCAGACATGGCAGGGGCGGTCTCTTCTGACTTCAGTTCGAAGTTCATTAACTCACGAACTAGGTCAAGGTTTTGCATACGGTATTCCGCCTGCAACATATCAAACAAGATAGAGAGCGGATCCCGTATAGAAATCGTCATCGCTGCTCGTGCTCGGATTCTAGCACGTGCGGCTATAGCAAACTGTTGCGGTATTTCCGCAACTGCTGCTGTAATAACATCACCGTTGAGATCAAGGACTTCCGGGATAGCCGGTTGATAAAGAATTTCTGGTTGTCAGACTCCCACCGAACGCTGGAGAAAACTCCGTCATCGCAAGTACGGAATCAAACTTGCGGGAATAAAGAGTAAGGGTTGAACCGCGAAGGTAACGACCTAAAAGAGAGAAAGCAACCCGTAGGTCAAACCGATCTTGGTACCGAAATGCAAGATCACGCATTTCGGTATCGAATAGCATTCAAAAATGCGATAAAGTCATGGTGTCCTTCATTCCTAAAAAACAGAAATGAAGGCGTCCCCCTCCCTCCAATGTGGAAGCCATTTCCAATAATGGAATGCTTGGGGATAAACCTGGATTGGTAATTTGCGAAAACCAAAAAGATAATGAATTGGAATCCGTCCCGTCAAGGGAATCGTGGTCAGATTCCTCTACGAAAAATGTGGAGGAGACTGATGATGAGGAAGATACTGAGGTGAGAGTGGATCAAACCGAAGGGGAAATTTGACCGAAGATATTTAGGAAAGGATAATCCAAAAAACTAGAAAAATCTGATGGTCCGGATTCCGTGGGCCTAAACGGGGCCGACGATCGAGTGGTCCGACAGGATAATTGAGATTATCCTAATCGTTGGGCATAAAAAATGATAACACCAAGTGATGACCAGATTACAAAATCGATCCATTTGACATGCTTCAAATGCTAGGCCACACCACTCTCTTGTCCAATTAGCCAATCAATCTCTAATAGGGCCTGATAGCTAGATCTATTAGGAAGCCGTATTACCAAAACCTTCTACCATGCAAACAAGGGGACAAGGCCGAAGGGCCACATCTATAAAGGCAAATATTTTACGATCCAAGCACTCCCAAGTGCAGATCTAAAGCGCCACAATCCACAAAAGAGCTTACTAATGCCTCCAACGGCAAGATCTATGGAAAAAATCCCACACCGGGCAGAGCAAACTCAGCCAAGGCTACTCACGGCCAGATAGCAAGCATGGAAAGTTGGACAAATGCAATGCTCAATACAAGTGGATTAACACTAATCCACTCCAAACACGATCCCTTTATACGATCAACCAACTACCTTAGCACTTGCCTGTACCAGCAAGCCATCGTGATACTTACATAACACTCTTAGCAATCTGGTGATTGCCAAGGGTGAACCGCGGTTGTTTGCTACAACCGAAGTTTTGCAAAGCTCCCAAGAACGGATCCGCTCCACTAACTCTACTTTTTATTGAAGTATACCTCAATGTGAGAAAACGATGTCATTTATATATAACAAAAACAACTGAGGAAAAAAAAACCAAATACTTAAATTAGTGTAGTATAAATTGGCCAATAAGATAAAAAAACGTCAACCAACAAGCAAATGGTAATTATAAATGTAAAGCTAGTTATAGATTTTTGTAGAAATGTATCTATAAATATATATTTTTGATTTTTTTAAAATATTTTTTGTTTTTTTATTTTTTTAAATAAAAAGAAAAACAAAATTGAAATAAAACAAACAAGCGAGAAAAGAAAAGACACGACAATTTTGAAATGCAGGAATATTAAGCCGATGGATGACCAATAGGCCCCACGGTCTATTTATAGTCCTTGCAGGAGTTATCTTATCAAGAATAATTTGTATTTATTTATAAATAAAAAAAATCAAAGCATAAGCAACCGAGAAATACAAACACACTAAAAATGACAATATGCCCGACACTTATGAGGTTTGAGATAGCCACACTCAAAAGATGCGCATAAGCTAAATAGAAATAAATACACAATCATAAGAAATAAAACAACAAATCAATAATCCCAACATGCAATTTCCACAGTAATTAAAGCTCAGCCTCAACTGGGAAAAGAAGTTTGTGTCGTGAGAACGCGGTCGAAATCCACTAAAAAAGACAAGAAAAGTAAAGGGAAACCGTTTACGTCTTGGCCGAAGCAATATAGATTAATATGTAACGCTTTATAAGATATTGATAATGTAATGGAAAACTAGACACTTCACGCAAAGGCAGAAAATTGCCTCTAAGCTGTCCGGACAATTTTACAAATCAAAAGATGGCTGTAGAAAATCCTCAATACCGAAAATAAATAATTCATGCACTTGAAAATTGTGTGCAGGAAATGATCTAAAATGAACTAAGTAACAAAAACTACGCCTAGCAAAAACAGGCCAATAAGAGTACAGCGTGCTATGTAAGTATTTACGTCTAGTTTGGATTCAGCCAGTAGGAGGCCGAAATCCTATGCCCTACGTTACAAAATCTATAACCTACAGAGTAAAACCCTTCCCATCTACATGTGAATGCATAAGCCTCCAAATGGATCACGACTTCAAATGGTCCAATGACGTCGCTTCGTCATAATTGACATCCAATTTTTATGTCATTTGCATCGACGATCCAGATGTGATGTAACAAAAATTGTATATTCGGCCTCGTCGACCGAGATGCTCCCTCGCGTTAAATGATTCAAATTGTCGTCATCCGAGATTTATGGGAATGAAAGCTTGTACAATAGGACCAGAAGTACGGTCCACTTAAGGATCGCGAGAATTTTGGACAAAATAAGTCGTACGGTTGACGCGAAAAATCGAATTTACCGTCAACGAAAATCCCATGAGAATGTATGTCGTACGGTCAAAGTCGCCTTTGGCAAAAAATCCAGGAATTCTAAGTTGTAGGGTAAATTTGTCATTGGCCCATATTACGGCCAAAAACGAAAACGTACAGTTTACGCGTACGACGACGTGAAAATTGTACGGTTGACGCAAACACAAAATATGGGTATATATGGTCATGCAAAACCCAAATAACACCCAAATATAAATTAGTGTGGCGGCTGCCCTTCCTAACACCTAAATACAAACAAATATAATGGCCGACAAGATGCGGCATGACAACAATATAAAGTATTTTTTACCACTTTTGTTGTAAGCACAAACACAAACTTGTGTTATAAACATGGTTTGGAGTTTATTTTACCTCTTTTTGTGACCGCGAACAATAAACATTGTTTGGTACAAATCTCTTTGTTAGCGCAAACTCAAATTGTGATAGAAACATAGTTTAGGGGATTTTTAACTATTTTTGTGAGCGTTAACAATATAAAGTGTTTGTTACCACTATTGTTGTTAGCGCAAACACAAACTTGTGTTATAAACCTGGTTTGGAGTTTATATTACCTCTTTTTCTTACCGCGAACAATAGACATTCTTTGTTACAAATATCTTTGCTGTCGCAAACTCAAATTTGTGTTAGAAACATGGTTTAGAGTTATTTTAACTACTTTTGTGAGCGTAAACAATATAAAGAGTTTTTTACCACTATTGATATTAGCGCAAACACAAACTTGTGTTAAAAACATAGTTCAGAGTTTATTTTACCTTTTTTAGTTACCGCAACAATAAACATCGTTTGTTACAAATATCTTGTTGTTCGACGACTACCGTTGCAGGTGGAGGAATTGCACTAGTATAGAAGAAGATATGATACACTATTAGAAGCAATCAAGAATCCTACCAAACAGTTTTTTTCAAGTGCTCACTAATTCTTACACAAGCATCAAAAACCTCACAATACTCTATCAGAATAAAGAGTAGCATAAACATTGACAACTCCTAAAGTTTCAGCACAATTGACCTAACAACACTCAAGATATAATACTCACAAGTTTCGCAAAAATTGTCTTCAGTTTTACTACTTGAAAGACTGGATTGTAGATGTGTTATGGGTCATGAGTCTTATACTTGTGTTGTAGTGGCAATACCAGTGTACCTGAGAGGTACATCAATCTACCAGGCTAATACTTATCTATCAAGCTACCACTGAGCTAACTATAAGCTATCACTGAGCTACCACTATGCTACCACTGAGCTACCCACTAAGTTGAGGTCCGTTGACCTGATTCATATCAAACGCAGCTGCAGTGTCCGTACTGAATCATATCCAATATATCAGCAGTTGTGTTGTTTGTACGGATCATATCCAAAGTAACTGCAGCTGCGTTTGTCCTGTCTGTGTCACAGCTTCGCTGTTGCACTCCTCTCTCTGCATAGCAGTTGCGTTGCTGCGCTGCTCTGTTTGCATAGCAGGTGCGTTGTCCTGTACTGCACTCAAGTGACGACGCATATCTGTATGAAACTTACGCTACAAATTACTACCTTTCTGCCATCCTACTAATTTGCTGAGACTGAAAGCATTCCAAAAACAACACTCCCTTAAAGCTTTAGGCTCAATATACTGGCGCAGATGCGATAACAAACTAGCGGAGCATCGCAACATAGCAATATAGCAATTAGCAAGTCACCCAGTCCCACTACATCTCAATGGTGGACTTATTGCAGCGTGGCAGTATAGTAGTGCAGCAATTAAACTATTCACTTAATCCCACTGTGTTCCTACAATAGCTCAGCTTAGGAGCATGAAAAGCTTTAGTAAGCATATGAGCAATCATTTTTGCATCTGGCAAATAGCATAATTTAATCACTCTTGAGAAAACGTTTTCTCTTACAAAGTGTAATCTTACATCCATGTGCTTTCTTTTGAAGTGATGACTTGGGTTAGAAGCAATGGCAATGGCAGCCTGGTTATCACACCAGATCACCTGTGAACCAACCTGCATGTATCCTAGTTCTTGTAACATGGATTTTACCCATAAGAGTTCTTTGAGGGCGGAGCTTGTTGCCATATATTCTGACTCCACTGTCAACTGTGGTGTCACCTTTTCAAGTTTGCTGCTTCAGCAACAAGTACCGTTCCCAATTTGTAAAACGAATCCCGTGGTGGATTTCCAGCTTGGCATGTTGCCATAACTTGCATCACTCCATGTTTGCAGTTGTACTTCTCCACCGCCTAGTGTGAGTTTGAGGTCTTTAGTTCTTGCCAAATATCTTAAGACTCTCCTTAATGCATCAATGTCAGATTTTCTCCAATTCTGTAGACTCCTGCTCAGTACCCCGACTGCTCCAACAATGTCAGGACGGGTATAATTCATGAAATATATTAAGCTTCCTACTATCTGTCTGTAAGGTATTTCTGTCATAGAATCATTCTCCCTTGATTCTTAATACTCGCTAACAATGAGACTTGGTTCTGTCTTTTCTCCCTCTAATTTTTGTTAAAACTCTATTGGAGTTAGACATTCTTTTGCCCCCCGCATTTCGTACTTATCTAACATGTTTCCAATAGCCTTCTTTTCAGTCAATTTTATTACTTTCTTATTTCTCTCCCTCTCTACCTGGATACCCAAAAATATATTTTGCCTCACCGAGGTCTTTCATCTCGAACCTTAAGTGTAGAGTAGTTTTGATTTTTAAATAACAGCCATTGATTTGCTAATTAATAGAAAATCATTCACATACACCGCTATATACACTATTTTATTTTCACCCTTTAGAACGTAGACACACTGATCAGAACTTATCCTTTGAAATCCTCGGCTAGTCTGGAATTCATCAAGTTTCAGATTCCACTGTCTAGGGGCGTGTTTTAGGCCGTACAAAGATTTAGTTACTTGCATACTAAGTGCTCTTTTCCTAGTTCTGCATACTTTTCAGGTTGCTGCATGTAAATGGTCTCTTCTAGTTACCTATGCAAAAATGCCGTCTTTAGATCCATCTAATGTATTTCCATATCTTCTATAGCAGTTAGGGACAACAAAATCCTAATTGTCAGAAAACATACAAACGGAGAAAATGTTTCTTCAAAATCAATTCATTCTTTTTGATTATACCCCTTTGCCACAAATCTGGCCTTCTAACGTTCAATGGTGTTATCGCGATTTAACTTCATCTTGAATACCCATTTGCTGCCAGTCGCTTTTCGGTCCGTAGGAAGGTCTACAAGCTCCCATGTTTGAGCCTCCATGATGGACTTTATTTCGTCGTTTGCTACCTCGATCCAGTGATTCCATTCTAGTGATGAGAAGGCCTCCTGAATGGTCAAAGGCTCCCTTGAGGCTGCCTAGTAGGCAAAGTGAGAACTTGCTTGCAGGCAGCTACTGGATCTTCTTCCCCCCGAAATTATGAGGCTCGGATCCTCGGATGCCGCGCATTGCGCTGATTGCGCAGGTTGCGATTTGTGTGTATTGACCGTTGTTGGTCTGGTTGCACCTGAAGTTGTTGAGGAACTTGGAGAGAGTCTGACTCCCGAGTCACCACCGGAGAAGGTTGAATCTACAGGACAATTTCTTGCATGCGATCCAAAATGACATACTCTTGTACCTTTTGTTGCTTTTGTTGCTCTATCATTTGAAATAAATATATGGAGTCTAGTTCATATTTAACAATGATGTTCCTTGCTACAATTATTTTCTGCCTCTCAAACACAAAGACTCTAAAACTTTTGAGTGATCGTCATATGCTAACAAAATACACGGTAATCCCTTCGGTTCCAATTTCCATCTATCTGTAGACGTATCCAAGATAAAGCATTGACTACCAAAGACTTTGTAATGGCTAACATCTGGTTTGCGCGTGTCCAAATCTCGTAAGGAGTAGTGTCTACCGATCTGGATCCTATCCTATTCATAATATACATTGCACAATTTAGAGCATCAGCCCAAAGTTTCGGATCCACATTTTTATCTACGATCATTGACCTAGAGCTCTCCGTAAGAGTTCTATTTAGTCTTTCTGACACCCCATTTTGTTTCGGTGAATATGGAACAGTTAATAGATGACTAATACCTTTTTCAAGTAAAAATGATTGAAATTATTTCGATGTATATTCACCACCATTGTCCGATCTGAGCTGCAAAATAGGTGAATTATGAAGTTTTTCAACCCAAGCTTTATAGTGTTTGAAGTCACCATACATTTTACTCTTCTCCTTCATGAAGTAAACTTTTATAAACCTTGAGAAATCATCTGTAAAGGTGACCATATATTTCATCCCCCCGGCAGATGGAACCTTCGAAGGACCAAAAATATCCGAATAAATTTGTTGTAAGAGTTTCGTTGACCGGTGATCAGACTCTTTAGGAAATAGCAATCTGTGGATTTTGCCTAAAGCGCAGCCCTCACACGTTTTAACCAGCTGATCAGTGATTGATACACACTTTATTTTTTAAGCAAGGACCATTTTCCTCAAACTATCATAGTTTACATGGCCTAATCTTTTATGCCACAACTCATCTGAGTGCAAAACACCGAAGTACAGAACATCATTCTCCTTTGTATTAGCCATATCCATGCGATACATCTTGCTACTATCTCTATTACCTGTAGCCGCAACCTTGCCATTTTTGGTAACAACCTGCCCACCATTTTTCAAGTTAACCTCAAAGCCTTTACTCTCTACTAACGACGTAGAAAACATATTTTTTTTAAAGTCGGGCACAAATAAGACATTGTGAAGAGTCCTTTCAATTGCTTCTCCTTCTACATCAACTAGCAAAGACACATCACCCATAGCACGAGTCTCGACACTTATTCCACAAGCATAATAAATATTTTTCTCCAGCGTTGCTTTCAAATTTTTGAAGATGGCCTTGTTCTAACACATGTAGGCTGACGCTCCTGTATCCATTATCCAT
>JBBHKE010003112.1:0-72989 GCA_037447655.1 Zygnema cylindricum | reverse complement strand
ACTTTTGCGTACGGAACTCAATTCTGATTGGTTCCGTACATCAGTAGGTAGAGTCTATGAGAGAGATAGGACTTAGAAAATTAGAAGATAGGACCCTCTCTCCCAAAGAGCTTCTGTACAAAAGGTCAACTTTGACCCTCCATAACTTACTGCTCAGGGGAGCAAATTCAAAGATTCTTTTTGCTATCGACCCAGGGGAGTCTTGCCTTCACAGGGGTGCATGTGGTCAGGGATTTTTGTTTGCCAGGGTGGCAATTATTTTTGCTAAAACACAAAGGGGTCATGATTATCCTAGAGGCTTCTTGGAAGATGTCTACTCTGAGGACTTATGGAGGTCTCAGAGTTTCACTCAGCGCAGTCACCAGTACGGTGTAGGTGGACGAACAATGGTTAGGTCGGATAAAGGCTGCCTATGGCGACGATGATGCACTAAAGGAACTCATTAAACGGAAGGTACTCATTCGAACCGCCAATGGTTCGTGGCGATACAAACCGAGTAAGACAACCCGACTTTATGTACCAACAAGTACGGAGCTCCGTCACATGATTCTTAAAATGAGTCACGACGAGCCGCTCAAAGGACATTTTGGGCGGGATAAAACAACCGCAAGTGTCGCTAGGACGTATTACTGGCCAAACATGACTCGAGACATTACCGAATATGTCCGGATGTTTAACTCCTGTAATAGGAACAAAACAGACTCAGGGCACCAAGGTCTGTTACAACCTCTTCCGATACCATCTGTTCCTTGGGAGGCGATCTCGATGGATTTCATCGTGGCCCTTCCACGGACGAATGAGGGCTATGGCTCAATCTTCGTTGTCGTGGATTACTTGACGAAAATGGCACATCTTCTACCCACGTCCAGCACAGCTACTGCACGCAATATTGCAAACTTATTCTTTCAAGAGGTATTCCGCCATCACGGACTTCGGACAAAAATCGTCAGCGACCGCGATCGTAAATTCGTGAGCCACTTTTGGCAAAGTCTATTTGTGTATGTGGCACGCAGCTGGCCATGTCCACAGCCTACCACCCTCAAACTGATGGTCAGTTTGAAAGGGTGAATCGAACTTTGGAGGAAGCGTTGCGGGCTTATGTCTCGGTGCACCAAATCGATTGCATGGAAACTAACGAGCATGAATGGAAAAAAATTGCAAGGGCCTCCGACCTCTACTTTCATTCATAGTCTTTTGCAAAAATGAACATTGTCGTCGTCACTCCCCCACACGACAAATATCATCAATGTGCACCAGATGGTGCGGAGATCCATGTTTGCACAATGGAACGCTCTTCAAAGTAGAACAGAGAATTTTTGTTCAAATCTAAAGCTACATTTCAAAGTTTCCGTTAAATGGACTTATAGCCTAAACGTGAGGCCCTATGTAATTGTATCTTAACAAACTTTCTTAGTATTCTAACGCAGATTCTACGTTCAGTGTTTTCAAGTGTCTCAATGTGTAACTGTAGAAATTAATGGTTCTTTTTTTTATATTTTCCAGGTCTAAATAGAAATATAGAAAGAAGCCGAGGCAGTCTACCTCTAACTTCTCTCTCCAACTCTCAAACTTGTCGCAGTCACTAGGAAATTGGAGAGGGAGCTAGAGCCATGGCTACCTAGGCTATCTAGAGGTTTACGGGAAAATATATATTAGTTAGGTGTATATTTACTAAAAGGTATGTGCCGGCCACAGGATTTGATCCTGGTACCTACCGGCCGGCAGACGATTAATAGCCGGTAGCCTTAGCCGTTAAGTCTGGAAGAAATGTTACGTACTATATGGTATGATAATTAACTAAGCATTAATACGTAGGATAATTCATTTAAGTGTAAGTGTTTACGGGACACATAGATCTGGTAATGTAAAAGTACGGATTATGGTACGGATAAGAAATCAATACCGCGCATTGATTTTGTAAGCGAAACAAATACCGCGCATGTATTTATTACGGCTACGATCAAATGTGAATTTAATCGGACGGCCGGAATTAGCGCCAAGATCTCGGAAGAAGAATTTGGCGGTTTGTGGACATCGCCACATCGGATGACACTTGGCAAAATTACATTGGATCGTGGTATCTCCGGAGATTACGGCACCCTGTACAATTTCTGTACATAAAGTACACCGGCGACTGTACTTTTGTGTACGGAGGAGAAATCTGATTGGTTCCGTACATCAATAGATAGAGTCTGTGAGAGAGATAGGACTTAGAAAAATTAGGAGATAGGACCCTCTCTCCCAGAGAGCTTCTGTACAAAAGGTGAACTTTGACCCTCCATAACTTACTGCTCAGGGGAGCAAATTCAAAGATTCTTTTTGCTATCCACTCAGGGGAGTCTTCCCTTCACAAGGGTGCAGGTGTTCAGAGTTTTTGTCGGCCATGGTGTCAGTTGTTTTTGCTGAAACACAAAGGGGTCAGGATTATCCGAGAGGCTTCTTGGAAGCTGTCCACTCTGAGGACTTATCGAGGTGTCAGAGTTTCATGAGGATGTCAAGGAGTGTAGAGTGTATGACTTAGAAATGAGAAAGTCAGATCTAGGATCCATGAGTGAAAATAGGAAAGATAAAATTAATGAGGATAATTTTATAGATAATGGGGAAACAAAAAACTGGTTCGAAAAGGAGACTTCAACGGATTCTGAGGAAAGGGGCGCAGTGAAACTCGAAGAGGTCTTAAAGTATAGGGGAGAAAAGAAATACTTGAATAAAGGCTTAGGGGAGAATAAATATTTATTGGGAATTAAAATAGAAAGTGATAGTGGAAAGAATTCTTTGGGAGAGAGTGAGGGAAGCTCAGAAATGGAGTAGTTATCACGGATAAAAATATGAGTACGGAAGATGTAGATCTTATGAGAAACTTAGTGGGGACTATTGTTTTTTGGGAATATTTGGAGGTGGATGGATTTGACATCACTACTTGGTGTGATGTCGCTTGTGAAGATGTGCCTATAAAAGGGTTATCATCCGGGTATGTGTTGCAGATTGGTAATGGGGCTGACTATTGGAAATGCAAAAGGAAAAGTGGATTTTTGTTGGATGAAAAGGGAAGGAGGTGGATAAAATCTTTGATTGGATTTATGAAAAGTGGCATGCAAAATAAAATGTATGATCGACAAGATGAAATTATTTTTGGTCATCTAATAAACTTTCTTAAATATAAAGGTATTCCCTTAAAGGTTCGTGAAGAAAAAAGGAAAGAAAAAAAAAATTATGTATTTGTTGTTTTTGATGGGAGTTGAAAGTAAATTAGTCTAGAAAATAATGGGAGTGTTGGAATTCAAGTATTTTCTAGGTCTAGAGATTGCAAAATAAAAAGCAAATAGAAGATATTGACAGCCTGCCTCTAACTCCTCACTCAAGTCCCCACACTTGTCGCAGTCACTGAAGACTGGAGGAGGAGTTAGCCATGGCTGCCTGTGCTGTCCAGAGAGAGACAGGCAGTAGTTTCATTGGGTTTTCTAAAAGGGAGATTGACGGAGCCAGGATTTGATCCTGGTACCTACCGTACGTCAATTTCGCAATGGTCGGTTACCATATCCTAATAGTCTAGGTCATGCAATAGAGTATATGGGGTATGACAGCTATATAAATATTAATACGTAGGATAATTCATTTAAGTGTAAGTGTTTACGGGACACATAGATCTGGTAATGTAAAAGTACGGATTATGGTACGGATAAGAAATCAATACCGCGCATTGATTTTGTAAGCGAAACAAATACCGCGCATGTATTTATTACGGCTACGATCAAATGTGAATTTAATCGGACGGCCAGAAATAGCGTCGAGATCGCGGAAGAAGAATTCGGCGGTTTGTGGGCATCGCCATATCGGATGACACGTGGCGAAATTACATTGGAGCGCGGCATCTCAGAGGATTAAAGGAGTGAATCCGGACATACCACGTGTGGACATTTAGGCCATGTCGTACAGTGTCTGTACATAAAGTACACCGCCAGTTGTACTTTTGCGTACGGAACTGTAATATGATTGGTTCCGTACATCAGTAGATAGAGTCTGTGAGAGAGATAGGACTTAGAAAAATTAGAAGATATGACCCTCTCTCCCAGAGAGCTTCTGTACAAAAGGTCAACTTTGACCCTCAATAACTTACTGCTCAGGGGAGCAAATTCAAAGATTCTTTTTGCAATCGACTCAAGGGAGTCTTACCTTCACAGGGTAGCAGGTGGTCGAAGTTTTTGTCTGCTAGGGTGGCAATTGTTTTTGCTGAAACACAAAGGGGTCAGGATTATCCTAGAGGCTTCTTGGAAGCTGTCCACTATGAGGACTTATGGAGGTCTCAGAGTTTCAAGTTATGGGCCTACCCTCTAGGGTACCAATCTTTAATGGAACTGGCTTCATATACTGGGAAAGTATGATGATAGGAGCTCTATGCGAAAAAAGGTTTTAGAGGATGGTAAAGGATATAGAGTTTATGATCTAAAAAGGGAAGATATAATCTTAGTAAAGCATCTAGTAGTTATGGATGAAGGAAAGTCTGTGGATCCTTTCAAATATACGAAGTCAGTACAAATCAGATTTGAGTCAAAAAATTCTGATGACTTTAAGCTTCCTAACTATCCGGGTTTTAGAGAAGATGACATTCTTGCAAGTACAAATCAGACCGAAAAGGACTCGGCTGTGGAAACTCCAGTGACAACTCTACTCAAAGCGGAAGACGTGGTGGAAATTGATACGGAATCAAGGGATAGGGGAGAAGCCGAGTTTGTTCGAAAGAATCCACGAGAACCATCTATTCCGGCCTCAGATTTTGAGGGGGGAAGGAGAAGAAGCAAAAGACTGCAAGAAAAACAGGTTAATAACAAGGTAACTAAACTATCTCATCGAGATGAACCTCAAACTTATGGAGAGACGATGACTTGTCCAGAAAGAAATCGGTGGAAGACAGCCATCAATGAGAAGATGGCCTCAATTATGGCAGCTGATACTTGGGAACTGGTGGATTGTCCACCTAACCAAAAATCAATCGATTGTAAGTGGGTTTTCAAATTAAAACTGAACCCAGATAACACAATCGAAGGCCCGACTAGTGGCAAAGGGATTTACACAAAAAGAGGGAATTGACTACGAGGAAACCTTTGCCCCGTTGATCAGATTTCCCTCCGTCCGCATACTTATCAGCCTGGCAATAGCAGAAGACATGGAAGTGCACCTGATGGACATCAAAATAGCCTTTTTGCATGGAGAATTGGAAGAGGAGATCTTCATGCGACAACCCGAAGGTTTTGTGGAGGAAGGAGAGGAGAGTAAAGTATGCCGGCTGATTAAATCTCTTTATGGTTTGAAACAGGCACCTCGACAATGGAATAAGAAGCTTGATGAGTTTCTTACCAGTCTGGGATATATTCGGATCAGCTCAGATCACTCAATCTATGTTTTCGAAGATGAGGAAGGTTTGATATTTATTGCAATTTATGTTGATGATTTGCTGTTTTAAGTAAATCAATGGAAAAAATTAACAAACTGAAAACCGATCTTAAGGCGAGATTTGAAATGAAGGATATGGAAGAAGCAAGATATATTTTGGGAATTCAAGTAGAGAGAGACCGAAAAAGGAAAACTATAAGACAAGCTCAAAAGGAAGCAATAGGGAACATGCTTGAAAAATTTCAAATCGATAAAGCTAATAGTTGTACAACTCCAATGGAGTTGAAGAAGGGAAGTGAGGGGAGTGAGGAAGAAGGAGTCATAGTCTTAGACGAGGATTTATCTCCTGATGAACAGAAGTTCATGCAGACTATTCCTTAAAGGCAAGTAGTGGGAAGTCTAATCTATTTTATGAAATGTACCCGGCCGAATTTAGCTGCAGCTGTAGGAGTGCTGAGTAGAAGTCTAAATGCTCCCACTAAGAGGGATTGGGAGGCAGCTAAGAGAGTCCTTAAATATTTGATAAGAACTAGGGATCTATGGTTGCATTTGGGTGGGGAGAATACTGACATCACTACGTGGAGTGATGCCAGTTATGGTATGATCCGATAAGGACACGCACATCTGGATATGTATTATATGTGGGTGATGGGGCTTGCTATTCGAGTAGCAAACAACAAAAAGTTATTGCTCAGTCCACCATGGAGGCTGAGTATATGGCCTCTTGCCATGCTGTAAAAGAATTGATGTGGGTCAAGTCTTTGTTTGGTGAGCTTGGTCACCTTAATAGTGGTGTGTAGAAAGTTTTTTGTGATAATCAGGCAGCAATCGCTATTTCTACCAATCCTAAACATCATTTTAAAGCCAAACACATGGACATCAGACTCAGCTTTGTTATGAGAAAGTAGAAAACAAAATAATCAGTTTAGAGTACCGACCAGATAGTGAGATGGTAGCAGATATGATGACCAAACCTGTGCCCTCCCTTAAGCTAATTTTCTACAGGGAGAAGTGTGGTCTGAAATTAAAGATTGACTAGAAAATAAGGGGAGTGTAGAAGTTAATGGTCCATTTTAAGTATTTTCTAGGTCTAAATAGAAATATAGAAAGAAGCCGAGGCATTCTACCTCTAACTTCTCTCTCCAACTCTCAAACTTATCGTAGTCACTGAGAAATTGGAGAGGGAGCTATAGCCATGGCTACCTAGGCTATCCAGAGGTTTACGGGAAAATATATATTAGTTAGATGTGTATTTACTAAAAGGCATGTGCCGGCTACAAGATTTGATCCTGGTACCTACCGGCCGGCAGACGATTAATAGCCGGTAGTCTTAGCCGTTAAGTCTGGAAGTAATGTTACGTACTATATGGTGTGATAATTAAATAAGCATTAATACGTAGGATAATTCATTTAACTGTAATTGTTTACGGGACACATATATCTGGTAATGTAAAAGTACGGATTATGGTACGGATAAGAAATGAATACCGCGCATTGATTTTGTAAGCGAAACAAATACCGCGCATGAATTTATTACGGCTACGATCAAATGTGAATTTAATCGGACGGCCAGAAATAGCATCGAGATCGCGGAAGAAGAATTCGGCGGTTTGTGGGCATCGCCACATCGGATGACACGTGGCGAAATTACATTGGAGAGCGGCATCTCAGAGGATTAAAGGAGTGAATCCGGACATACCACGTGTGGACATTTAGGCCATGTCGTACAGTGTCTGTACATAAAGTACACCGCCAGTTGTACTTTTGCGTACGGAACTGTAATCTGATTGGTTCCGTACATCAGTAGATAGAGTCTGTGAGAGAGATAGGACTTAGAAAAATTAGAAGATAGGACCCTCTCTCCCAGAGAGCTTCTGTACAAAAGGTCAACTTTGACCCTCCATAACTTACTGCTCAGGGGAGCAAATTCAGAGATTCTTTTTGCTATCGACTTCTGTACAAAAGGTTAACTTTGACCCTCCATAACTTACTGCTCAGGGGAGCAAATTCAGAGATTCTTTTTGCTATCGACTCAAGGGAGTCTTGCCTTTATAGGGGTGCCGGTGGTCAGAGTTTTTGTCTGCCAGGGTTGCAGTTGTTTTTGCTGAAACACAAAGGGGTCAGGATTATCCTAGAGGCTTCTTGGAAGCTGTCCACTCTGAGGACTTATGGAGGTCTCAGAGTTTCAGTAACAACAAGAATTTTACTTAAGGTTGTGACCATTGTATACCTCAATTATGTCCTTGACGGTTGTCAACGTCTACAATCTGGCTTGACGCACCGTACTTTTTATAACTTTTTGGAAAGTGGCAAGTCACATCGTATTTTTTGAAATTTTTTAGTATGTTGTATGTTTTTGCGAGACAGCGTAGGCGTACATCTTTTTAGCCACAATTTAACAAGATGTACGTGCATTTGTCTCTCTTGTTCGGTCGCCATAAATGGTCATAAAATTTTTGAGGGCAAAACAAAAAAACGTTTTTCTATTTTTTTCGTCGCGTTTGTTAGAATATTCTTTGCGTGACCTGGTTCGCGGACGTGTGGCCCCCTTCATCACTGTTCCTAGCTCAACTGATGTTGCGAAGTACTATAGTGAAGTTATGCGTGAAGGAGAGGCAAGGTAAGTAAGGTGAGAGAGGCGAGGCGCGAGATGTAGTGGCGCCTTCATGGATTTTTTACCTTTCATTAAAATGACATTACAGCCTTCAGATCGCTGCAAAAACAAAATGTACAAGATATAAGCGGACAAAAAGAAACAAATGTGCACGCTTGTATAAAAAAACTAAAAGAAACAACCGTGTACTTTTTCTTGTCGTCCAAACCTTTTAAAATTTGTTGACACGTGCGAATATTTTTTTCTATTTGTGAAAGCGTTGTTATTTTACTTGAGCCTATGTGTTTTGAAGATGAAGTGACAGTGGGCCAAAAAAACCAAAAGATAATAACTTTTCGTGCATCCAAATTTCGTAGATGACGCAAATCGTATTCTACAATTTTTCATTTTTTTCATACGATTGTAACTTTAACACCACGGCACTAAGTTTTTGAAGAAAACAACTTAAAAAAACCCTTTCTTAGCGACATGGGGCCTTACCCTAAGAATTTTACTCCTTGTTAAGGGAGTACGCCTATTTTACACCTTTTGTGCAAGTTAGGGTACGACCCTACTAAATTGTAACTTAGTAAAAATACTTTGTAAAATAGGGCAAATTTTCCATACATGGTTTTTGAGTGTCCTAATGTGAAACAACAAAACTGTTACTTAAGGTAATGACAACTGTGTACGTTTACCATGCTCGTGAAGATTGTCAACGTGTACAATCTGTCAACACACCCTGTTTTGAAACTTTTGGGGCGTCGTAAGACACATCGTGCTTTTAAAGCGTTTTGGATCGCGTGACTTCGTAACATTATAACATAGGCATCGGACGATGACATAAAAACATACTTTGCATAATGCATCTTCATTCGGTTATAAAATGACATAAATTCTTGAAGCCGCTTCAAAATAAAAATAATTTTGATTTTAGGTAGCGTTTGTAAGATTCTTCCTTGTTGAAATCACTAGATTTAGGAGATATTTTCTAGGTCTTAATTGATTATACTAGCTAAAAGAAAAAAGCATATCCATCATGCCTACACCTTCTCTCCCTAGCCCCCATACTTGTTGTAGTCACTAAAGGAGAGAGAGGGAGGTGGAGCTATGGTTGCCTCAGCTCCATATGCATGACTAAAGAAATACCTAAGTCACTCTCAACAAAAAGGTTGAGTCCGGCAGAACTCAAACCGACCGGCAGAGCGAGGCGTAACCGTAAGCACTTACCGGTTTGTCGTAGTAGTCCGTTAGGATACATAGGGTTTGATAGCTATTTAAACATTAGCTAGATCATTAATTCGATTAACAGAATGACAAATTGAAGACATAGAAACTAGATGAGTTTTAGTACGCACGAAACAAATGTACCGGACATTTGTTATTTTGAACGCCTATCATTAAAAGCCACTTTGGATCCGACGGCCCTAATCATCGTCGAGATCCCAAAATGGTTGCCTTGGCGGTTTTCGGACGTGACATGATCTTTCGACACGTGGCAAGATATCATTGGGAAGAGGGAATTTTGAGGAGCGGGAGGACAAGTCTGGAGGGGACAGACATCCACTCCATGGCCTTGTGGTACACATGTCGTACAAAAAGTACATCAGCCCTAGTACCTTTTTGTACTGTACAGTCTTCTGATTGGTCGTACATCAGAAGATAGGGGTTGTGAGAGGGGTTTAGGACTTAGAGGATTGAGGAGGTAGTCGTCTCTCTCCCAACAAGCTTGTATAAATATTGGCATCTGAAATTCTGTGGTCTCCATTGACCCACAGAATGAGCAGCCTATGTAAAGCCTCTAGGATAATATTTTCCCCTTCTACTTTCCCGCTGAATAAGCGCCGCCCAGGCACACAGATATTCAGACCACTCTCACCTTTGTGAGGACAAGACTCCCCTAAGTCAAACGCAAAAAGAATCACTGAATTTGCTCACCCGAGCAGTAAGTTATGGCTGGTCAAAAATGACCTTTATAGTTACAAGCTCTCTTAGAGAGAGAGGTACCTAAATATTACTAAGTCTCGGTCTGCCTACTCACGACTACCTACTATTAAACCCTATTTCAATAGGAACACTATAAAGTACAAGAAGGTACAATGGGCGATGTACTTATTGTACAACCATTGTACGACAAGGTCTACAAGGTGACACCTGTCATATCGGAAGCCATGGTTCCTCCTCCCATCTTCTCCGGTATCAAATAATGTGGCGCCACGTGGCACCGCGTGACGCTATATCCGTATGCCGCCAAAAAGCTCACTTCGCGTGGCGGCTATAATGCTGGCCGTCCTATCAAAACATATTTTACACGGTTCAGATTCGCGTACATGCAGAAATTGCTCCTTTTGGTTAGTCTGCTGTTAATTAGCTGTTGCGTTAATGTTTAAATATTTATGAAACCCGTCACGTGTATCGTTTCGTAACGCCTTAATGGTTAAGGAGTTAGGCTATAAAGAATCTAGAGGTCACAGGTTCAAATCTAGACCTAGGCATCACTTTAGCCAAAATACCCTTAACTGCAAAAACTGCCACTTCCTAAATATGGCGGCAGCCATGGCGCGCCTTTGATCCTTACTCTCTTTCTTTAAAACAAAACGAAAATAGGGAAATGAACTATTAATTACCTCTTTTCAACACTCCCCTTAGTTCCTAGTCACTTTTCAATTTTAATCAACAGTTTTCTCTGCAATAAATCAACTTAGGGGAAGGCACTGCTTTTGTCATCATGTCTGCAATCATTTCTTTATCAGTTTTATGAACCAATTTAATAATTTTATTTTCTACCTTCTCTCTGACAAAGCTTAGTCTAATATCCATATGCTTCGCTTTGAAGTGATGTGTCGGATTAGCTGCAATCGAGATAGCAGCTTGATTATCACAAAAAACATTTTGAGTTCCAGACTTCATGAACCCAAGTTCTTCAAGAAGAGATTTAGCCCACATTAATTCTTTGGTGGCAGCACAGGAAGCCATGTATTCAGCCTCCATAGTGGACTGAGCAACTACTTTTTGTTGCTTGCTACTCCAACAACATGCACCGGATCCAATTTGCAACACATATCCAGTCGTACACCTCCTTAAAGGCACATCTCCATAACTGGCATCACTCCAAGTGGTGATGTCAGTGTGCTCCCCTCGCAACTGCAACCATAATTCCCTTGTCCCCACCAGATACCTCATCACCCTTTTGGCAGCCTCCCAATCTCTCTTTCTTGGTTCATTTAGATTTCTACTAAGGACACCTACAGTTGCAGCTATATCCGGACGGGTACAGTTCATAAAATAAATTAAACTGCCTACAATCTGCCGATAAGGGATATTTTCCATAAATTTTCTTTCTATCTCGTCCATCTCATCATTAATGATGAATATTCCTCCCTCTTCACTCCCCTCACTCACTTTCTTCAAATCCATGGGAGTAGTACATCCGTTTGCTTTCTCCATTTGAAATTTTTCTAGCATATTACCGATTGCTTCTTTTTGAGTGAGTCTTATAATTCTATTCCCTCTATCTCTCTCCATCTGAATTCCCAAAATGTACTTTGCTTCGCCAAGATCTTTCATATCATAACTGCTTCTAAGATCCCGTTTTAGTTTGTTAATTTTATCTAAGGACTTTCTTAAGACCAACAAATCATCCACATAAATTGCAATAAATATCACTCCATTCTCATCCTCAAATAAATATATAGAGTGATCTGAACTAATTCTGATATACCCCAAACCGGTCAAAAATTCGTCGAGCTTTATATTCCATTGTCGCGGGGCTTGCTTAAGCCCATAGAGTGATTTTATCAGTTTGCAAACTTTGTTTTCTTCCCCACTTTCCACGAATCCTTCTGGTTGCCTCATGTAAGTTTCTTCTTCCAACTCTCTGTGCAAAAAGGTCGTTTTAATATCCATCTGGTGGATTTCCATATCCTCCGCTGCGGCTATACTTAAAAGGATTCTAACTGAAGGAAATCTGACTACAGGTGCAAAGGTTTCTTCGTAGTCTATCCCCTCTTTCTGAGTATAACCTTTTGCAACTAACCTAGCTTTGTACCTCTCAATGGTATTATCCGGGTTTAATTTAAGTTTAAACACCCACTTACATCCGATCGGTTTTCGGTCCGGTTGACAATCTACCAACTCCCATGTATTGGCTTCCATGATAGAGGCCATTACTTCATTTTTAGCTGTGATCCACCGGCTACTTTCTGGAGTGTTTATGGCCTCTAAGTATGTTTGAGGTTCATCTGGGTGAGAAATCTTTGTGAGTTGGTTATTTACTTGTCTTTCTTGAAGTCGTTTACTACTTCTTCTTCCCCCTTCAAAATCGGACGCCGGTATGGAAGGCATCCTTTGGTTTCGTTTTGGGAGATTTTCAGCTTCCCTATCTTCCAATTCCGGTGTCTCATCAAGTTCCTCATCGGTTTCCACTTTGTATTGTGGCGTTGCCTCGGATGTTGTCCTTTCCTCCTTCTCCTTTGGTAGATCTGCATATTTTTGTTTTTCTCCCTCTTCCTTCTCTTCATTTTCAAAGTCAAAGTCAGAAAACTGATCCGTTTCAAATCTGATTTTGACTTCCTTATTATATTTGAATGGATCAATGGACTTCTCTTCATTCATCACCACTATGTGTTTTACCAAAATTATATCTCTCTTTTTCAAGTCATACACTCGGTATCCTTTTGTGCTCTCATCATATCCTACAAGATATCCTGGTTTCCCTCTTCCCTCTAACTTCTATTTAGTCTTATCGGAATCCAAACTGTTGACTTGACTTCCGAACACTCTCAAACTAGACAAATCAGGCTTTCTTCCTGTCCACCTCTCATACGGAGTTTCCTCCTTATTTGCTGAAGTTAGGACTCTATTTTTGATGAAATTAGCATAGTTCATAGACTCAGCCCAAAACTGCAACCCTATCCTCTTATCAGTTAACATACTTCTGGACATATCTCCTAAAGTTGTATTCACTCTTTCTGCTACTCCATTTTGTTCCGGATTATAGGGAACGGTTTTCTCATGATGAATTCCTTCTTCTTTAAGATATTCTTCAAATTCCCTTGAGGTGTATTCTTTCCCATTATCACTTCTTATCTCTTTTATTGAGGTTTCGTGTAGTTTTTCACTCCATACTTTATACTCTTTGAAACATCTTGATACCTCTGACTTATGTTTGAGAAAGTATACCTTCGTGTATCTAGACCAATCATCTGTGATAGTTAACATCCATCTCTTCCCCCCATGTGAAGCATACCTAGCAGGTCCCCAAACATCAGTGTGAACTAGATCTAATACTTTCTCTCTCCTAAATGTGGTTGCCTTTGGAAATGGAAGTCTATGAATCTTCCCTTGGGCATATCCACTACAATCATCAAAGGTCTCATCATCTTCAAAAGTAATACCCTCCACTATTCCCTTTTTCTTCATTTTCTTTAATTTATTTAGATGCACATGCCCCAACCTTTTATGCCAAAGCATCATCTCACTTGCACACGAGTAGAGAACACTCTTTTCATTGCAAAGTACAATTCTGAACATTCTTTGACTGCCCTTCTCAGCTATGAAATAAACCTCATTATCAAAGCTTGCTGTGAAGATTCCTTTCCTAGTTCTTGTTTCAAACTCCTTTTCATCTAGGACAGCTGTTGAGACTAGGTTCTTGCTAAGTTGTGGAATGTAAGGAACGTCTGAGAGTGTTACAATTGAGGCCTTTCCATCAACTAGAACCTTGAAGTCAACAGTTCCAACAAGACTTGTGGTTTCTAATCTACCATCTCCGTACTCTATCTCAACTGTTGGGATCTTTCTCATTTTAGTGAACCACCGCTTATCTTTGCACATATGCATTGAAGCCCCTGAGTCTATGATCCACCCATCCTCGGGTGGATCCCTCTTACCTCCGAAAGCACACTTTTGTCTCCGTGGAATATCGACATGCTTTTCAGTGTTTTTCGGATTAAGGAAAAACTCCTCAAGCTCCTCTTCAAGTTCAGTATTTTCTTTCAGTTCCTCATCAAGAACTTGAGTCAGGAAAGACTTTTTCTTTCCTCCGTCCTTTGAGGTGTCTTGACCATCTTTCAGTCGAAGATCTGCAAGTCTGACACAATCTGCCATGTAGTGTCCCGGTTTCTTGCAGAGTGACATAATCCTCCTCGAGAAGTTCCTCTCCCCTGTCTATCAAATCTGCCACCTCCTTGTCCTCTTCCACCAAAGTTTCGATAGGGATCTTTCCCTCTCTCCTCATCACGCTTCCGCCAATCAGCTCCTGCAGACAATGCTTGAACACTTGGACTCCCTCTCCTAAGCTCTATGGTGCTTTCTTTCACTAAAATCATTCCCACAGTGTCATCCCAATTCCAATTGCTATCTCCTATGTCCTACAATCGGTTAATGATATTCTCATACTCTTCAGGTAGTTTCATCATTAATGTGTTCACTCTTTGTCTCTCAGACCATGAGTTACCTGCACTCTCTAACTCTCCAAACAATGCTCCTAAATCATTGCAATAATTATCCATACTTCCTCCCTTATAAGTATAAGCTGCAATCTTATTTTCTGCCAACTGTTGCTGCTGCAATGATCCACTCTTATATTTGTTAACTAGTGATATCCAAATCTGAGATGAAGATTTGACATGCATAAGGGGAATGGCAATGCCCTTTGCTACACTTTTAAGAATTAAGAGCTTAGCAACCTTGTCTTTGTAGTTCCACTTTTCATACTCCGATCTTTCGGTCTAAACCCTTGTCGCCGTTTTTGGTGGTGCTGCTGCCGGTATCGCCTTCGGCAATGGTGTCACTTGAGTTGCAACTCCTCCCTTTTCTCTTTCCATGAAAATCTCCTCTCCTTCCTCATCTTCATCCTTGGTGATGGTGGCAGCTGTTCTACCAACTGTAGAGGCGGAGGTGTCAGAAAAACGTGTCCCTCCAAACCCAGGTGGAGGTGGGCATCGAATTTGTCCAGACATTATGCCCCATAGATGCTTCTCAAAAATTTCTCCCTCCATCATCATTTCCCAATAAAGAAAGTCTGATCCATCAAATATGGGCACCCTAGAGGGTGGGCCCATAACCTGAAATTTTGTGGTCTCCATTGACCCACAGAATGAGCAGCCTATGTAAAGCCTCTAGGATAATATTTGCCCCTTCTACTTTCCCGCTGAATAAGCGCCGCCCAGGCACACAAATATTCTGACCACTCTCACTCTTGTGAGGACAAGACTCCCCTGAGTCAAACGCAAAAAGAATCACTGAATTTGCTCACCCGAGCAGTAAGTTATGGCTGGTCAAAAATGACCTTTATAGTTACAAACTCTCTTAGAGAGAGAGGTACCTAAATATTACTAAGTCTCGGTCTGCCTACTCACGACTACCTACTATTAAACCCTAATCCAATAGGAACACTATAAAGTACAAGAAGGTACAATAGGCGATGTACTTATTGTACAACCATTGTACGACAAGGTCTATAAGGTGACACCTGTCATATCGGAAGCCATGGTTCCTCCTCCCATCTTCTCCGGTATCAAATAATGTGGCGCCACGTGGCACCGCGTGACGCTATATCCGTATGCCGCCAAAAAGCTCACTTCGCGTGGCGGCTATAATGCCGGCCGTCCGATCAAAACATATTTTACACGGTTCAGATTCGCGTACATGCAAAAATTGCTCCTTTTGGTTAGTCTGCTGTTAATTAGCTGTTGCGTTAATGTTTAAATATTTATGAAACCCGTCACGTGTATCGTTTCGTAATGCCTTAATGGTTAAGGCGAATATAAAGAATCTAGAGGTCACAGGTACAAATCTAGATTTAGGCATCATTTTAGCAAAAATACCCTTAACTGCAAAAACTGCCACTTTCTAAATATGGCGGCAGCCATGGCGCGCCTTTGATCCTTACTCTCTTTCTTTAAAACAAATCTAAAATAGGGAAGTGAACTATTAATTTCCTCTTTACAACAGCATCTTTACCACTTGATAACTAATCGTCTGGTTGGGCGTTTTCAGTGATTCTTTTTCTTGTGGACTCAGGGGAGTCCAAACTGCACAGGGGTGCAGTCAAATTGTTTATTTGCCTGCTTGGGTAGTGGCTGTTCTAGTTGAAAATGGGTTAGTGAAAAACTACCTAGAGGCTTCCTGAATTTTGCAGTCGAAATGGGGGACATAGAATTGCATTCCCAGGGTGACTTGGGTCGCGTACGTGCAATTGCCCTCAACATTGTGCCTTTATTCATTAGGGGAGGTAGAAGAGGAGGGGAGAGGGGAGGGGGGAGAGGGAGAGGGAGAGGGAGAGAAAGAGGGAGAGGGAGAGGAAGAGTGAGAGGGAGAGGGAGAGGAAGAGGGAGAGGGAGAGAGTGAGAGAGAGAGAGAAAGAGTGAGGGAGTGAGAGAAAAACAACAAAAAATCATGCGTGCTTGTTCTAACATGTACAAATGTCGAGCGCAACTATATAGATTTAATGAAAAGTTTAAGAGTTGATTAAAATTAAAAACATATGCAAATCATCTCTTTGTAAAGGGTTATATTTAATGGTGTTTAGCTATACTATTGTTAGGTTTCTTTTTTTTTGCCTTTTTACGTTTTTTTTGTTACTTTTTTGTTCATTGTTTACGTTGGGTTGGAACCTAAACTCTACCAAATGGTAGAATACTCTGTGAAAATGATGATTTTTTTGGAGCACACGATTGTGAAAACTTTAAAATGTTTGTCTCAAGATGCATATGTGTGGCAGGTATTATCTTTCTATAATTTGTGCACAAAAGACCAAAATATCTTGATTGCATATGATTTTGATACATACTTGCAGTGAAAGTAATAAAGTATATGACATTGTAGTTAACAAAATATAATATTCCATACAAAACATACATGGGTATTAAACTAATGAGCGATATGCATTTGACACTTAGGTCATCCAGTGAAGGGCGTGATCTTGCACCCTTGGTTGTAGATTATGACTGGTATGCTTGGCCAATTGCATAACAAGTAAAAATAGGCGGCAACATCCAGTCAACGATGTGTATCTTGGCAACATCCAGTCAACGATGTGTATCTAGAGTGACTGTACGAGGTCATGGTTGGTGATGTTTGGCCAATTCCGTTACAAGACAAGCCCAGGCATAATGAACTAGGTTGTAGGTGATTATTGGTGTATAATATAACATGATGTGATGCGATGTGATGGAATGTGATATGATGTAATACATAATATATATTCTGATTACATTACATCTAATTATTGCTTTGATTACTTATTATCTCACTTATCAGTATTATCCTATTATTTAGTTATACATTTACCAAAATCGAGGATAATGATATCATTATACAAAAGTTATTTTTATGTTTTTTTCAAGTTTCTAAAACTCGTTCTATCTCCATTTTTTTTGTTATTTGTCTATGACCGTTTATCCTACCTTGGGTTGTTTTATACTTTTACTTTCAATCTCCGGCGTGTTTGCCTTTGGCTTTCCGATGAACTCTATATAATAGTTAAACAAAAAGAATGAGCGTTACAACAAAGTTGTATTTCAAAAACCCTTTTAAACTTGTAATTGTCTTTAAATTTTGTCTTTTCATTTTTGTTTTTTATTTTTTATGTCACACACTCTTTTACCTTGCACCTCGTTTGGAACATTTCCTTTTACCTCATCGAGAAAAAGAAAATTACGGCGTGTGAAAAGAGGATCGAAAAGATTATTTGGACTGAAAAAAACAAGTTTTTAAAGCAAAAACAATTCCCTAGAGTTTTTCGCTTTTTGGTGTCAACTTTAAGCATGGTGATGGTGCGATGATGAGAAACATGATGATGTAGAAGGGTGATATGAAAAGGATGCCCCTCCTTCCCCCTTAACAAATATACCGCGCTAATTTTTTTGATTAGTTCCGCAATGATATATTATGGATTTACAATAAGATCAATATTACATCTTTTTCGATAGAGAATTACCCAATACATAAAAATTTGAAACACACCCCTAAAAGGGTGTGCCCATGTGTTAATGCATCTGTTTTTTAGTTGTTTTCCTATGAAATTTAGTCCCCAACAAAAAAAAAAATGTTGTACGAAAAAACGCTTTTACAATGCAATGAACGCCATATTGACACTTTGGATATCCTTCCATTTTGTCATCTGTTATATTCATTTTAGCGTTTTCGTCTTTTTGACCCACGGGCATGCGAATCCAACTCATCTAATTTTTTTAACAAAAATCACCTCGCGAGGTGGGATTAATTAACATGTCAATCGAACAACGAACGAAAAAACGTCCACGTAGTGAAATTTTTAGCACGAGGGAGAGTACTCGCTATGACTTTTGTTGTCCGTCTCGCGCAAGTAGAGAAAACAAATTGCACGATTCTCAAACCTCTATTTCCATTCATGGATCCTTTGCAAATGTTTATACCGTTGTTGCCTCTCCCTCTCCCTTTCACATTAACGTTGTTAACTCATACTTTTGGGCGTGAAAGATGACAATACTAGCATGAAATGGAAAAGCAATAAAAAATAATTTTTTAACTACCTTTGGGCGTAGTTAAATGGTAGGGCAAGTGAGAAAATACAAAAAATTAAAATTAAGAAACCATGGCAAAAAGTTATGGAGTTAGTAATATAGATGTTGTCACGAATGAGCATGGCGTCACAATATCACAATGTCACAAAACCTTCAAACATCTACAATGTCACAAAAATTATACATATAAAACCGTCACTATTTTTGCAGGTGACACCAATTGTTGTAGGTTTTGTAGTCGTCTAAAACTATCACAAGTTTCACCCACGTCTACGACCATCACGTTTCAGAGTAAAAAATTAATTTTCACAAATTGGAACAATCTACATAATAGAATGGGGAATCTTCATTAAAATAAAATGTATCACTTTAAAGTATTGTTTACCCCCTAAGAATGTGCGCCCATGTGTTAAAGAAAATATTTTTTTTGTTGTTTTCCACCAAAAATTACTACATTGAGAAGTTTTACCTCGTACAAATAATTGTGTAAAAACTGAGAACATTTTGCGTCATCTTGAAATTTAAAACATACACGAACTTCACGTTATTATCTTTTCTACAGACTACCTTGTCATGCCCGCTTATCTTCAAACTTCTCGAGTTGATATTTCTAAAAAGAATAGTTGAGCAACCACTAAGAAAAGCTTGTCGCACGTTTTTTGAAATTTATGCACGAGGGAGATTACACGTTATTTTCCCCCTTGCTCGTCATGTGCATGTATTTAGAAAAATAATGGGCATGTACGGAAAAAAAATGCAAGGGCCTCCGGCCTCCACTTTCATTCATGGTCTTTTGCAAAAGTGTATATTGTCGTTGTCACTCGCCCTCACGACAAATATCATCAATGTGCACCGGATGGTGCGGAGATCCATGTTTGCACAATGGAACGCTCTACAAAGTAGTACGGAGATTTTTTGTTAAAATCCAAAGTTACATTTCAAAGTTTCCGTTACATGGGCACATAGCTTAAGCGTGAGGCCCCATGTAATTGTAACTTAACAAACTTACTTAGTATTATAACGCAGATTTTACGTAAACAGTTTTCAAGTGTCCCAATGTGTAACAACGAGACTGTTAATTAAGGTTGTGACGATTGTATATCTCGACAATATTGGTGATGGTTGTCAACGTTTACAATCTGTCTTGACGCACCGTACTTCTTTTTATCTTTTTGGAAAATGGCAAGTCACATCGCATTTTTTGAAATGGTTTCATATGTTGCATGTTTTTGCGAGACAACGTAGACGTACATCCTTCTAGCCACGATAGAACAAGATGTGCGTGCATTTGTCTCTCTTGTTTCGGTCGCCATGAATGGACATAAAATTATTGAGGGCAAAATAAAAAACGTTAATCTATTTTTTGGTCGCGTTTGTTTGAATATTCACAGTGTGACCTGGTTCGCGGACGCGCGGTGGCTTCCATCACTGTGCCTAGCTCGATTGATGTCGAGAAATATTGTAGTGAAGTTATGAGTGAAGGAGAGGCAAGGTAAGCAAGGTGAGAGAGGTGAGGCGTGAGATATAGTGGCCCCTTCATGGATTTTTCTTCTTTCAGTGAAATGACATTGTAGCCTTGAGATCCGTGCAAAAAAAAATGTACAAGATGTATGCGGACAAAAAGAAACAAACGTGCACGCTTGTACAAGCAAATTAAAAGAAACAACCGTGTTTTTTTTCTCGTCGTCGAAACCTTTTGAATTTTGTTGACACGTGCGAATATGTTTTTCTATTTGTGAAAACGGTGTTATTTTATTTAAAACACGTCGCTGATGTGTTTTGAAAATGACGTGACAATTGGTCGGAAAAACAAAAGAGAATAACTTCTCGTTCATCCAAATTTCGTAGATGACGTAAATCGTACTCTACATTTTTTCAATTCTTTTGTACGGTTGTAATTTTAACAGTATGGAGCTAAGTTTTTGAAGAAAACAACGTAAAAAAACTTTTTCTTAGCGATATGGGGCCTTACCCTAAAAATTTTACCCCTTGTTAAGGGAGTACGTCTATTTTACACCTTTTGTGCATTTTAGGGTACGACCCCATGTAATTGTAAATTAGCGAACATACTTTGTATTATAGGGCAGATTCTCCATACACGGTTTTTGAGTGTCCCAATGTGTAACAACGAAATTGTTACTTAAAGTAATGACAATTGTATACGTTTACAATGCTCGTGACGACTGTCAATATTTACAATCTGTCTTGACACACCGTGTTTTTTGAAAATTTTCGGAGCGTCGTAAGACACATCGTATTTTTTGAAACGTTTTGGCACGTCGCATGTCTTCATGTGACATCGTAAACGCATAAGCTTCCGACCATGGCTTAAAAATATGCTTTTGCGTCTGCATCTCTTGTTCGGTTCCCATAAATGGACACAGAATTCTTGAAGCCCATTCAAAATAAAAAATAATTTTGTTTTTCATTGTGGGCGCGTTTGTTAGATTCTTCCGAGCGTTACTTGGTTCGCGCACGTGCGACCGCCCTCAACATTGTGCTTTTCTTCATTAGTGCCGCGAAGTAGTGAAGTTTGGGGTGAAAGAGTGGCAAGGTGAGAAAGGTGAGAGAGGCACGAGCTGCAGTAGCGCATTCACTTATTTTTTTACTTTCCGTGACCTCTTTAAAAAAAACGTACAAGATGCAAACGGACAAAAACAAACAGCCCTGCACTTTTTTTTAGTCGTCAAAAACTTCTGAAAACTTTTCACACGTGAGAATATGTTTTCCTATTTGTGAGAGGGTTTGTACTTTATTCTAAACACATCGCTGATGTTTTAAGATAAGTTTGAAGATGACCTGACAATGGGTCGAAAAAACACAAAACGAGGATGAGGCAAACTGTACTCTACAATTTCTCGATTTCTTCGTACGATTGCAACTTTAACACTACGGTGCTAAGTTAAAAACATCCCTACTTAGCCTCATGGGGTCCTACCTTTAATGAATCGAGTATGCCTATTTTACACCTTTTGTGCAAATTAGTCAATCGTGCGTGACTTTTGATACATGGTTGCGTTCGAAAGTCGCAATGTGTATCACGTTCAAGGGTAACATTCCATTAGGCGGTCCCAGTAAATGTACGGACAAGTCTACTGACGGCGTTTACTGGAAGTCCGCTCCATTATGTCGGGCCAGTAACAAGCATTCCTCAATTATGATTGGCGCCACATAGGTTACAGTCCAAATTCTAAAAATCTTAAAAAAATCTACAAACGGGATATCTGTACGAAATATCTGTACGACCGGAGGTAGTTAATGATTTGTACATAAAGTTTTCGGCCAGATTTTGATTTTGAAAATAGAAATCGAAATTTCGAAACGGAATGGCAAAAAGACGAGGCAAACTTTGAAGGTCGCGGCAAAACCTTGAATGTCAGACGGAGCGTGCGAGGATATTTTCAACCTGACATGCATTCAGCGTGGCAGGCGGCACATGGCCTGTACGACGTGCACGCCTGTGATCCCTCGTTCAAAGTAGATATGTATTTGATTTTTGACGTGTACCAATGGCAATCATCTCGTGGGCCCTAACTCTCCTCGGGATGAGAGTTCGGGCCCACTACATGATGTACCCGATTGCTTCGCGGATCTAAAATAGTGAAACATCCAACGGTCAGGAATCACGCCTACATCATTGGAGCTTCCTGACAGCTTTCTAGTAACGATGTTTCGTCTAACCAAAAAAAAATTGATGGTACTGCTCTGTACGGTTCTGTACGAATACGTACGGCGTCCAGTAACGAACCCCACTTTTCGTCTAATGGAATGTTACCCTAAGGGTAGAATTCCATTAGGCGGTCCCAGTAAATGTACGGAAAGTTCTACTGGCAGCGTTTACTGGAAGACTATTCCATATTCCATTTTGTCGGGCCAATAACAAACCTTCCTCAATTATGATTGACGCCACGTAGGTTAGTGTCCAGATTTGAAAATCTTAAAGAAAATCTTCAAACGGAAAGTCAGAACGAAATATCTGTACGACCGGAGGTAGTTAATGATTCGTACGTAAAGTTTGCGGCCATATTTTTGATTTTGAAAACGAAAATCAAAATTTCGAAACAGAATGGCAAAAAGACGCGGCAAACTTTGAAGTTCGCGGCAAACTTTGAATATCGGTGGATGTCACACGGAGCATGCGAAAATATTTTTCGGCTCACCTGCATCCAGCGTGGCCAGCGGCACATGGACCGTACGACGTAGGCACATAGCCTATACGACGTGTAGACTTGTGATCGCTTGTTAAAAGCGGATATTTTTTTGCTTTTTCACGTGTACCAATGGTACACGTCTATTATCGTACAACTCTCCTGGCGAGGAGAGTATCGTCACACTGGATGATGTGCGCGATTGCTTTGCGGATCTGAAAATGTGGAATATCCAACGGCTAGGAATTACGCCTACATCATTGGAGCTTCCCGACAACTTTCCAGTAACGATATTTCGTCTGGCAATTTTTTTAAAGTACGGCGTGGTACGGATCTGAACGAAATTGTACAGCGTCCAGTAACGAACCACACTTTTTGTCTAATGGAATTTTACCCTAAACCGCTTTATGGTGTCACTTATCGTACTTGTACCGCAGCCCGACTCTTTCGCTATACGGTGCAGTACACTACACTGCGAATCGTAATTAGAGTAAATTACTCTAATTCGGTCGCTCGAAATTTCGAGTCTATGACATCAAATAGAGTAAACGATTCTAATTTTTTCATTATTCTAATTTAGGTAAGTTTAATTAGCGTAAAGTATTGTAATATAGGTTCATGCTAAATAGTGTGGAATACGGATGACGTTCAACCGTGCAAAATTGTACTTTTTTAAGTAAAAAGGTACAAATAATGATTTAATAGAATCGCGCTCGCACGTGAAATCGCACTAAACGAAAAATCAATCACATCGAAAAAAAGCCGTTCGCATGACTCTCGTCCGTCGACAGCATCGTCGTCAGTGTGAACATTAACTGACATTCAGCGCGACAAATAATACTAACGTCATAATACGTCAAAACTATACGGACTGACAGATTTTGTACACCTACGTAATTTAGTGTTCATAATTTCAGCGCGGATAATTAATGCCGACATAACCCAATATAGAGTATTTAAATAAATTAGAGTAAGGGTGCGTCTCTATGTGCTTAAGTAAGGGTTTTTTTCTGTCGTTTTCCTGTAAAACTTAGAGCCGTACCGCGTAAGTTTCAACCGTACAATAAAATAGAAAAAAAGAGAAGTACATTTTGCGTCATCATCGGATTTAAAATGTACTACATCTTGTCGTCTTGTGTTCTTCGACCCACTTCGACGACAAAAAACGTCATCTTCAACCTTATCTTTAAAATAGAGGGCCGATGTGTTTTAAAATTAAGGATTTTATATAAACAAATAGGAACACGTATTCGCACGTGTACTGTTTTGTTCAAAAAATTCAAACGGTTTCAAGCGACGTGGAAGTGTACACGATTCGCTATGTTTTGTGCGTTTTTGTTTAATACGACAAAGAGAAGTACACAGTTTGTTTTGTTTTGTCCGTTTCCATCCGGTACGGATTTTTTTTTGCAGGGGTCTCAAGGTTCCGATGCCATTTCACGTCGAGCCGACAATAGACGCAAAGGCAAAACGCATCTTCTTCAACGGTGAAACGGCACAGGCTGGAGGGCGGTAGGTCTACAATGTCACGAAAATCACGCGACGTCACAAGCAGTTACGAAAAATGACGTGGGTCATCACAGATTGTAGACGTTGACAGCCGTCATGGGCATTGTCGACGTATACAATCGTCACGCCCTAAGTGACAATTTCGTTTGGTACACATAGGGACACCCGAAATCCGGGTCCGCCGGATCTGCGCTAAAAAACAAAAAAAAACCTCTAAGTTTGAAGTACATAGAGACGCACCCTAAACTTCCTCTGTGAAAAAGTTATATCACATAAATTAGAGTTTATTACTCTAATTGCTTTTTTTGGTTTGTTTACTCTAACTTTTTCATTACTCTAATTACGATTCGTGGTGTACAGGACCGTATCACCTGATACTATTTTACCGTCTTCACAGCCTGTGTACCGTAAAGCCTTGTCTTGTACAGTACACCGCCAATCGTTATTAGCGTTGTGTACGCTAATTCCGTCCCGCTTTTTTTTATTTTTATTCTCAAATAGAGTTATCAACACTATTTAAAAAAAACCCTAATTCTCAATTAGAATAGACGATTTCTTCGAAAATTTCCAAATTCCCAATTAGCGTAAACCACGCTAATTATTCGTATACGCTAAAAAAACTTACACGCTAATAACGATTGGCGGTGTACAGTACACCGTTGTCTCTTAAATAGAGTGGTGTACGGTCAGTGTCAGACCGTACATAAATGTACCTTTTTAAGTTAAAAATTACAATAAATTAGTTTTAGTAACCGCGGACGCATGAGAATGTGCGTTCTAAAAATGAAAAAAAACCAGGTCGTAAAAAATCCCGCTCGCACATATTCGTCCGACAGCCGCCTTTCGACCGTGTGAATGTACGATTTGTGTACGATTTGTCAGATTTTGTACGAAAACTTATATTAGTGTAAGCATGTTTGCGACCGACATTTTTTTTTTCAAAGATCCAAATTACCATAATCAAACAATTAGAATGTATGATTTTTTCCAAAATTTTCAAATTCTTAAATAGCGTACACCACGGTAATTATTTGTATACGCTAATGAAACCTACACGCTAATAGCGATTGGCGTTGTAGCATTCAAATTTAAAATTTCGAACTTCTCAGAGAATTACTGTTCTGTAGTCATATTACTGCAGCTGTACTTAGCACTGGAGATTGGCTAGCCAAAGAAGAAGAGCGGTAGTCCACTATCTCCGCATGTTGAAATTGATGCTCAATTTACCTTCAGTTGTTTTCTCAGACGAGAAGAAATGACGAAGCTGCCGGACACTCCAGGACTTGTGGAGCTTTCCTCCGCTTGGTTTGTTTTTGAAGATTTGGCCAAACTAAGTGCTGTAAGGAGACAAAAGACAGATTTGCAGGTATCAAAGAAATTTGGCGACAATATTGGAATTCAAGAAAGTATTCACATTTTATGCAAATATGGATTACGCCATGTGCTCCCGGGACATTTATCAGAAAAGCTCAAGGTAAGCATTGGTGTTGCATTATGTTATGTTAATATAATCGTCAATGCCATGAGGTCGCATTGGTTATCGAGTTTGCTCCTTTAGACCAAGATGTTGAAAGGTTCAAGCATGTAATTGTCGGACTACTTGTATTCGGTCTGCATGTTGCCCTAAATAACAATATCAGTCGCATTTACAAATGTTTATTGATGGACTTGTTACCAAATATCCAAGAACTAAAATGAAAAGAGTGCGATCCGGAATGTATAAACGGCTATTGCACTATGGAAGTTTTACCCTCGTTTTGAGGGTAAATGGTATATTTTGTAAATTTTTTTTGAGTAATCGTATGCACGGCTTACTCGTCAAATTGTACAATTTACCCTCAATGTGAGGATAGATTTCCCTCGTGTTAATTACTGTATGAGTTTTTGTAATCTTATAAATTTGTATGCTATAGTAACATCACAGTCAAGGTTGGAAAAATGCCATCAAGCAGGATAAGGAGTATATTTTGCAACTTCTAGTCCTTGAGGTATAGCCATTCGAGGCAGTTACAGGAAAATTATAACGACTCTGTCAAATTTTCAAATCTTTGCAGAATTATTTTGTCGAGCAGTACATGCCTCAGTTTTGGGAACGATTTACGACTCTTGGGGATGTTCAAAGCAAATGGGATGCTTCTGTCGTAAGTCCAGAATTTTTTGACTGCAGCTCCATTGTTTCCTTTTTTTAAAATACAGCCAAATGACCCCCTAAACATGTTTACCCCCCCTTCCTCTTAAATTTGATTCATCATTCATCATCCCTCCTCCCTCCTCCTTCCCTCTTTGTTCATCCTGCGTCCTTGGAAAACCTGAAAAACGACAAACATTAATCTTTTAAAAAACTCCAAACCTTAAAAAAGCTAAATGATGTTTTTAACATTGTCATGTGAATCTAAGTGCCAGTCATCAGAGGTGCTGCAATTTCCAGGAAAGTATCTGGAAACTATTGAGTTATTGAAAAGGTGTACCAGCTTCCACCGGGTTTTTTACTTCTTTTACAGGACGTCTCTAATTTTTCCTTGCATATCTTCGTCATTGATGTATTTTCTTCCAGGTTGAAGTTTGTCTTACCCAGGCTCTGCGAGAAATTAGTGCGGTTATAGAGGCACAAGAGAACTGTTTTTCTGTTTTAGAGGCTGCTTTGACTATCGCGAACCCAATTCCTGGGATTTCGACAAACAGGGGGACCGGACCTTTTCCAACCCGTAGCAACTGGTCTACTCCTACCTCCTCTGTTGACGAGGCAGGTGGACAGAAAGAGGAGGAGCTTAGAGAAGGGTTGATAGCTGAATATTGTCAATCCATTAGCGCACAGATTCTCAACTCTGCCCCTCCGCATTTTTCTGGTGAGGAGGACTATTTTCAAAAGTTAACTTTCTTCATAAGTTAAATTTGTTCAAAAGTTGTTATGATTGCGCAGTTGCTTTGATCATGCCTGTTCTGGCTAAAGATTTTAATCATGAGAACTGATAATGTGTTTTTTCCTCCTTAGAGTGCAAGCATGATAGTTTAAGAAGAAATGGCATCTTAAAGCTCACTTGTGAATGGAGATTTTGGAAGTTTGGAATGTTGGGTGGCAAGTTGGTGGCTGATTTGGTTAAAGTCTGTTGCTGTTAATTGTCGTAAAAATAGGTCACACGCCATGTCTATGGCAGAAAGGTAAGGCAGACCAACTTCAAGGGATATCACTGAATAAATGTGTGTGAACCTTAGGTGCTCTCAACATCTTTGTTTGATTGAAGCCGCATGCCCATCCTTTTGGTTTCTATTTCGACTTTTTACTTTTTGCTGTCATGTGATGTATAGGACTTCAGTGATGGACGGAACAACTTTCACCTTTTTTTTGTTTTTTTCTTTAAATGGGTCAGAGTAAAGCAGTGAAACCGTCTTCCTGCAGATGCTGTACTGTGTTAGTCTGCTGAGGCATTTAATGAAATTTAGGTTTTCATCACCAATGTTATCCAAGATCAAGTTGAAAACCATAAGGGCATATTTTTTCTGAACCAAAAACTGTTTTGCGATGCAGATTTGCTTCTCTTTTATTTTCGTTCTCGTTTGAAAGAGTTTAGCAAGGCTGTTAGGAGGCAGAGATACCGGCACGAGGCATCAGATGCAAATTCTGAGGATGGCCATGAGGAAGATGGAAGTGACGAGGATGGATCTGAAGATGAGGAAGAGGGAGATCCAGATGTTGACAGTCGAGGTTTGAAGGAGGACAATGCGGAGGTTATTTTAACGGACAAAAAGGACGAGTTGCAGGATGAAGTGGATGAATGCTTGGAAGAAGTGGACGAGGACATGATGCAAGTTGTAGAGGAGGGGAAGACTGAAATGGAGGACACTTACGCGATGGATCAATATCATTCAGATTCTGCTGATGATGGTGCTAGCCTAGATTTGAGCATTACCGGAGAAGCAGTTGTTGCACAAACACCTGACCTGCGTATGGGATCCAGAACATGGCCTAGACGAAGCGAAACACAACATATAGCAAAGAGTGGTGGGGATGAAGGACCAAGCTTCAACTTTACTGAAGAGATGAACGAACAGTTTTGGAGGAGTGGCAGAAGCGGAGATGGTGAACCAGAGTGGGCTGATGCTCATGGTGAGACAGTAGACATGGAAGAAGTGAAGTACGGGGGACGGGGACCAATGCTGAAAGAGATAAGAGATCCTCATGGACCAACGGGAGTGATGGGACGAGAGTGGGCCGAGCACTTGGCGGCTATCTCGCGGATGTTGCGGTTCGTGGGTTTAGCTCCCTTAAGTGAAGAGGCCTATACTTCAGTGATTTACTCAGAACTGAGGGTGAGAGAACTGCATTCTTCAGTTGTTTCACAATCATGATGGCTGGAACTTAATTCATAGGTTGACTGGACGGCCTTTGTTCCTTTTGTTTCATGTAAGGTCTAATTGTGGTCTAATTGATCCTTCCAGGAAGGACAATTTTTATCTTTCTATTAAATGTATTGGACCAGAAAGTGGTCACGGCATAAAAGTTTGAATCTGAAAGGTACATAAATTCTCGTCAGACATTATGTCTCACAGTAATCAGTCTGGACCATACTAAAAGAAAGATGTTAAGTCTTTATGCTAACGTATAAGTGAATAGGATATTTTTTGTTTTTTTATTCATGGACCACCATCTATGCTATGTTATTATCTCCATCTATGCTATAATCATCCGTCTTAACTCATCGGAGCTATCAGTGTACCGTAACAACTACCCTGGTCAAACCGAAGCGGTTCAATATCAATAGTTTTGCGTTTTAAGTATTGAACTTTCGTGATTAGTTTCTGATAGATTTGAATTCCGCGTAGGATTGCTTACAAAAAGTACAATTTGAAGCTTTCTATTGGCGGAGAATACATTGTTGTCGTGTGGCAAATTGACATGTATTTTTCGAATTTTTGAACTTTTGTCACAAACAAAACTTGAAAAGTTCATCTTGTTGATACACTATAATGTTCATGTATGGTTGGCTGTCACGGTAGCTTAAAGGCTGGTAAAATATTTTGTCCCTGGGGGATTGCAGGCGAAGGTGATGAAGTTATGCAAAGGGCAATACGAGCGTGAAGCTCTTCCAACCGTGAGACAATGGATTCAGGTGCAAGCATAGAAGAGCTCAAATTTTTGCGATTGATTACCTTCTATTCTGTGTGAGTTGACAACACTAACTGTTACATTGTATAACAAGAACACAAGTTGGGCATTTTACGTGTGGGACAACTAGAAGTAATTGGCAGTTGTTCATTTTTATGACAAATCAACATTATGGCTAGAAATGAAGCGATGAACAGCATATTAAAAAGGAGTGGCGATCTTGAGATTGCTGGACTGAAGTGTGGCGTGCAATTACAGACCAATCGCATTTTAAGTACTGGATGCTTTTTTATGCAATGTCATGCTTCTGAGGATGAATAGGATGGGTGAGATTTTCTAAAGCTCGGAGAACCACTTGAAATGTTTGATGATGCAGTAGTGAATGACCTATAGTTTGGTGTTTTACCGTTGGTTGCAGGCTGTGCCGTTGAGATTTCTGACTGTTCTTCTACCACCCTCTCCCAGGAAGTCTTTGACAGGATGGCCGAGTAGAACTCCCTTAACAATGAATACTGGAGTTTCCACTTGGCGAGAAGAACGGTCGTTTCCGTCACCACTTGCTTCACCTGCACCTTCTTTTCCAGGAGTCGACCGGGCTATGGCGGAGAGGGTGGAGAGATGGAGGCTCCGATTGGAATTTTTTGCTCATCAAGTGTTGAGGGAATTGAGGACAAGCGAGCTTTTCGATGTCATTGTGGATTATCCAGAAAGGTAATAATGGAAATGAATTCTGTGCAGTGGGTGTTTCAGAGGACAAGAAACGGATTTCATGGAGGACAAGCATGATGGTTAAAGCTGGTTGTCTTGTGGAAGGTAAATTTTTAGATTATTTGGTGTGACATTGGCAATGGAATGCCTACTGTTTTGAGTTGACGTTTTCTAGGAATTCAATGCACTTTTTTTTCACTTCAAGATTGAAGGAGACATTGCAGGATTCAAGTATATACAGGTAAGGATTCGTGGACCTGAGCTATTTTGCCAAATGTCATTGTTTCAATGTTCTTGATTGGAGTAACTGTATGTGCCTTAGGCTACTTAGCGATATTGACTGATTACCTATAAGTTCTTCATTTGCATATTTGGGTTTGTGTTTTCTCTCCTGGACGACTTACATTGTTCAGTCTGATCTCTCACCTTTCCCACCTGTTCGTGTCCAATCAGTGATATCTTAAACCATTGTAGATGATGTCTCAAATGGTCAGCTTCATAAGACTTTTTTTGTACGCGGATTCAAGCACATGGTGCCTATTTCAGATTGTGTAGTAGTATGCACAAATAGAATGTTCATGCATTTACATTTTACTTATTTTTATTATTTTTTCCGTTTTTTTGCAGTCTTCCTGCTTTGATTGATCTTCGTCACTGTCTCCAAAATACCGGTCATCAAAGTCGTCTTGTTTCGTCTTTTCGGAATGCTTTGGAGAAGCGTTTGCTGACATCTGGCGCGGCGACAAGCGATATTTTAAGTCATTATGTGTCAACAGTCAAGTCTTTACGAGCCCTTGATCCAACAGGGGTCCTTTTAGATGCTGTTGGGGATCCTATAAAAGAATATCTTCGAGGACGAAGGTGCATATTTCTTTAGCCCTTTAACACTAATACCAAGTGGTTTTAATGTGCCCGGTAAATCTCCTGGAGCTGCAATGTTGTCAATAATGACGGTCATTACTATTTCGCAAATCCAGCATGTGTTTTTCCTGAGTCAAAAGGTTTTGCTCATTGTCGCTATGGCTTACTGAAAATAATAATTTCTAACTTCATTTTACATGAATGTACTTTCAGAAAGTTAACAACGGGCATTTTACTTTTTTGTCTTGCTCTTTGTTTCACGTTTTTGTTTTGTTCTTGTTTTTCTTTTCCAGAGATACTGTCCGCTGTATAGTGACGTTGTTGACAGACGACTCAAGTGTGAACACTCTTGGAATTGGAGTGACTCAGGATGGGGAGGGAGGGGAAGAGGAGCTCCAACCTGGACCTGGTGGTGACTTTGATGAGAGTGACGAAGAAGGCGATGGGGTTTTGGAGGTGGGATTGGTGGCTGCTGAAAGGTGGGTAGTTGAAACCGGGATCTGTTTAGATTCAATCTGGTTCAGGCTGGTAAGGAAGGGATGACAAAAGTAGAATTAGTGTCCCAGATGTTAATTGAAGTGGTCGTTTTGCAGTTAGTGTCAAGTAGTGCTGGGTTTTTGAACTTATTTGGTATAAGTTGACTCAAGCTGTGTGGTCATTTTTTGAAACTTGAAATGTGATACTTTCATTTGCTGTGAAATTGAGACTTCACTTTTGTTTTTGGGATGATTGAGTTGGATCTGGGGTCATATTGTAAAAGCTGATGGCCATGTAAAATATTTAAAAAATTCGCAGCTGGAAGTTCTAGAGGAAAGTGATTTAAGTTGCTGGATTTGGTTCTACATCTTGTACGTTCTTCATGAGAGAAAGCTCGTCCAACACTATGGTCCTTCTTTAAGTGAAGTTTGTCATGCTTCTGAATTCTTATTTGACAAGAACACACGTTTTCTGTAATGTGTCAAACAACAGCAAATTGTACAAACGAAAATATGTAAGTTAAACACATACATATATATGTGCATATATCATAGTTGTTCAAATTGCATAGTACCCACGAAACGAACGCGCGAATAATACGTGTGTTTCGCATTTAACGATTTAATAAATTCGTTAAAATGCATACCTGATTATGTATCCGTACTATTCTGTACATTTTTCAAAATTTGAATTTTTCATGTGACGCAGTTTGTACATTTCCCGTTAAATGAGCGCTCTCCAATTGTAAGTATTTAAATAGCTATCGCACTCCACGTGTGTATCGGCTCTTCTACATCAACTGGCTACGGACAACTGCTAGACAGGCTAGCACGGCAACCTGTAGGGCCAGGATCAAATCCTGGCCAACACCACCTTTTTGTCCGAGTCATATTTTCTGCCTGTCTGAGACTATCTGACAGCCAGCCATGGCCTTCTCTCTCTATCTCTCTGAGAGTCTACGATGGCTTCAATGGCAGTTTCAGTGGCCTCTTCTGTGGCGTCAGCAATGGCGGCTTCCTTGTAGAGGAGTTTTAATGGCGGCTTCTCTGTAGAAAAGGACAGTCGTAGAGAAATTCAAACTTACCGCACGCAAATGGTGCAACGTCTCTTTTTGTAAAAAAAAAATCTTACACTTTCTGTTCAGTTTTCCGTACAGAAAGTACTAAGCGAATTTTAACGAAAAGTTCAAAATTCACGAATAATACGTAGGAATCGTCAAAAATGAAAAATTCGCACGAATTGAACAACTATGGCATATATATATGTAATTTGTATATATATATATATATAATGTGTGTGTGTGTGTGTGTGTGTGTGTGTGTGTGTGTGTACATGTATGTATGTATGTATTGTACATAATGTATGTATGTACGTATATAGGTTCGTGTGGTATTTATGTACGTAGGTATGTATGGTACGTATGGTCTGTAGTGAGTGTATCTAGGGTATGTAATGTATGAAATGTATGTAGTGATGCAATGTATGTTATCTATGCAATGTGTTTAATGTATGTATATATGTACGTATGTATGCATATGTGTGTGTATGTATGTATGTTTGTGTATTGTATAATATATATATATATAAATTTGTATATATATATGTATGTGTGTGTGTGTGTGTGTGTGCGTAAATACACACATATATATGCATACATACATAGATATACATCATACATATGTATTTATAAAGAATATGACATGAGGTGATTCTCTGTTTTTCACAATGCTGAATTCGCCTTTTCCGGGGAGTTTTATCAGATGGGAGCCTGACCCTGTAGACTCAGATCCGATGAGGAGGATGCGGAGAGGACAGGACATGGTTCGTCTTTTAGTGGGCATTGCAGGCACAAAGGAACCACTCATGGCTGAACATAGAGTGATGCTTGCTGACAGATTGATTACCAAGACAGACTACGACACTGATAAGGAGATTCGTACTTTGGAGCTTCTCAAGGTATGGCCTCATTCGAAACCTCAATTTTGGTGATAGAAGGTTCCTTTTTTAATTTCTCGACTTGAGGGAGTGACTTACAGCGCTATTGGGAGAGAGAGCAAGAAGGAAACAGAGGGACGTTTACTAGATCTATGCATAGCAGTTGGGTGTTTGGCTTCAGCCAGTGTAAGCTATTTTTGATCTGAGCAAGCAGCTTGTCGAGAGGAAAACAGAAGTTTCTATCCAAGGATTTATGTTGGAATTTTACTATTTCATTTTGGGAACTAACGTATTTGACGTAGTCCTTCAATAGATTTTTGCATAAATGTCCTATGGTTCTTCTGCAATTTCGTTCTTAACAAAGTTTATGTGGTCTCTGATTCTGGTCATTATGGCTGTTTGCGGACATCCGGGGTTCATCAGCTTCGTTTTGGAGAGAGCAGTCTTCAAAATTGCGAAGTAATGTTGAAGGACATCAGTGATTCTAAACGTGTAAATGCCAACATTAAAAGGTTAGCCATGAAGGCGCCAGTCTCAGAAGGCCTTGTGACTCCTCTATCTCCGTCCCCGACACCTTCTCCTTCCCCTTCAACCACTTCCCCGTCCTTCACTCCAATATCTAATTTTCAGGTTAAATATACTCCTCCCAGCTCAGTTGAGAGTGGTCAATTTATCCCCACTAGTACTGCTCCTGCTGTAGCCTCAAACCAAACAAGTCACGATTTAACTCTCTCTCAAGAATTTCCGACACACGATACAATGTTTGGTGGATTCGTTTCCGAGGGAATGGTGACCTTTCCGGACTTCGGCGGGGATGCCCCGCTTCCCCCTGATGAGGCAAATAGGGGTAGTATTGGTACCAGTTATTCTGATCATGAAATTCCTGGCCTTTACTTTCCATTGGGTCAACAGTTAGGTGTTGGAGGAAGAGGAGGAGGGGATTCAGTTGGGGAAGGGAGGGGGAGTAGTGATATGGCTCCAGGCAGCAGAACAGGACAGACTGCATGGAGGCAGAGAATGCAACCATTAAGGTTAGGAGCAAAAGGTCCAAATATGGGACTGTCTCTCTCACAAATCCCAGGCTCTGGAAATCGAGGCAATAGTTCAAATTGGCAATCGTCGGTCGATCAAGAAGCAACACTGGAGGTCTTCAATGCAACGATTGTTTCGACATTGTTTTGGCCACCGTTTCAGGTTGGGGTTAACATTCATTTATTACTTAGCTTTACCTCTATGGAAGTGAGTTTCTTGATATGTGAAAGCTTCTGCGATAAAGTACACTTGGGCAGGATCTGCTAAGAAGAATTATGCTGAGCGAGTTGTCTTGTAAAATATGCAATAAAGGATGCAATAGACAATGGATTAGAAACAGTAGATCTGTAGATGCAGAAAGTGCACCTGAGAAGATGAAAGCTTCTGTGTCAAGAAAATAAAATGAATAAGTGGCAAGGTTCTTGTTTTTGCAGGAAGAAGCTGTCAATCTTCCGCCTGCTGTGGAGCGCCTTATGGAAGTTTATGGACAGCATTACAATTCCCTCAAGTCTCCTAGAAAACTGCGCTGGCTTCGGAACTTGGGGTCAGTCAAGGTGAGGATAAAGTTGGAAATGAGGAAAGAGTTATCTTTAGTATCGACTCATTTTATGTTAAGAGGTGAAGGTAAAGTTAAAGTTATGTTAAAGCTAAAAACGAGGAAGCGTTCCTGTAGCATTGGCTCATTTTAGTTGGAAACTAGGAAGGGCATTGACTCATTTTATGATTGTTTTTTTAAGAAGTTTTTTTTTGTCTTTCCCATTTTTTTTTTTAATTGTTTTAGCGGTAAATATTTTGGTAGCACGTCCCGTGACATTGAGGACTGAGAGCTGTGAGATTCCTGGTAAGATTGAGGCTTTCAAAATTCAGGGAGTTTTTAAGGTTCAGGGAAATTAGTATCAAGGCCTTCAGGGCCATGGGGGCTAAAGGGCTAACAAGGAGCGCAAGTGTAGTTGTCGACTCTCCACTTGCAATGATCTCCACTCGACATATTTCTTGTTTCAAATATGCTGCAATTTTCTTACTTGTACATCTAAGCCCTTGAATTTTAGGGCACGGTTTCGTTTTCCTTGCGCATGGAAACGTGTCACACACATACCATCTATTCACCCTTGCTTCATTTTTCATCTAACTCGATAACCAACAAAAGAAAAAAACGCATCAGAACCTGCCAGGAGTGGATGGGAACTTGTGGTGATTTTTGTACATCAAACGTTTTTGTTTCAAACTTGTTCAAAACAAACAAAAGAAAATATTCAAACACAGGTCAACTGGTTGATGGTCGGGGTTGATGGACATTTGGGGAAGGCATGGTACACAGTGAATCGCTATTGACGTTAAGAAAGTGGGGTCTATAGAGTTATTAAATTATTTAAGTCCGAGCGACGTGGACGATTTTTGAAATTAACATTAAGAATAGAAAAGGTAATTATTAACGCTATTTTATGCTCAGGGTCAAAAAAAAAAAACGGCGCCTAATCAGTCTTGTTAATGCTAATAGCGATTCCCAGTGTACTGGTGTTTGTTGTAAATGCAGTTAGAGCTTCAGTTTGAGGACAGATCGGCACAGTTTGTGGTGACACCTGTCCAGGCAGCTGCCATTTCCCTATTTGAACAGAGGCCTCGATGGACTAATGGGGAGCTGGCAACAGCTTTGGGTGTGCCAGGTGGCACTGTCAGACGACGTGTCAGTGTTTGGGTGAACCAGGTAGGGGTTCTGGGCAAATTAGCTATCTCCATGAAAAGAAATCTTGTTGAAAATACCCTTGTTCGACGGACGTTCACAGTTTGCTAGATTACATTGGGAACTCTGGTATCTTCTCTCTTGTCTGGCCTAGAATCTAGGATTTCGGTATTAGGCTACACGCCACTACACTGTGTATCGTTATTAACTTTACTGTTTTTGTTTGTCGCTTAAATCGGCTTTTCTCCGTGCACACTTGTCTGATTTTAATCCGCGATGGAAAAACAACGCTCTTAGCTCCAATTGGTGGTCCCCGTACAGAAATCGGACATGTATGCATGGAGAAAGTTTGTTTTTAGTGGCGACAAAACATCAAGGCTAATAATGAACGGTGTGGTTCTATGTTAGTCTCACCTGTACATGTCTCATGGCTCTAAATTCAATAAATCTCCTTTGTTGCTTCAGTTTACTTATGATCCTAGAGATCGAAGAGAGAGAATACGAAGTAAGACATTTTGCATCATTTTTAACACTCTTTGCAACTGTGCTCGTATGTTTGTTTCATGTCTTGGTATTCTGGTTTTTCCCCTAGTCCTAAAGAATTCATGGGTACTGCAGGAAAGGTTTTGAGAGGCGTGCTCACCCTGTTAAATATTTGGATAGGTTTTTTAAATCGGGATTTTTCTATTACGCGTTTGTGTTTTTATACGGAAACCTGAAACTGACCCTAATGCTTATCCATTAGGACTTTCAGAAACCCTAAAGTAACATTGTGTAACCCTTAAAAACTGTAAAAAACTCTAAAAATTCCTAAAAATGCTTGAAAAACCTTTAGGAACCCTTATAAACCAAAGAAAAAGCTAGAAACCCTAAGGAAACCTCTGTTAAACTGCAGGGAGTTCTATCGGAGGCCCATCTGCTGCCAGGTGGCACAGAAATGGTGTATACCGTGGCAGAAAGGTTGGGACAAGTAGGGGATTCTGGTAACCCTAGCACATCAGCAAGTGGAGATACGGTGGCGATGGAAGAAGAGGGAGAGAGTGTGATAGCCTCCGTGGAAGCTCAGAAAGAACAAGAGTGGGCCGTTCACGAGGTATATTTCTGATGGGATGATTTTGGTTTTGGTTTTGGTTTTGGTTTTGGATTCTGTTTTGGTTTTGGTTTTTGTTTTGGTTTAGAGTTTGGTTTTGATGTGTCGGTGTCAGTGTCCGTGTCTGTGTTTTGGTAACAGTATTGGTATTGGTATTGGTGTTGGTATTGATGTCGGTGTCGGTGTCGAAGACGGTGACGTTGACAATGTCGGTGTTGGTATCGGTGTCGTTGTCGGTATCGCGATATCGATATCGATGTATCGCGTGTATCGGCCGTTCGATATTTCGTGTCAGTGTATCGATCGTCAAGACTCCGAAGAAAAGTACATATCGATTATCGGCAAAACCCTTTCGATACGTGACACTACTATTGATCCTTCGCCTGGTTTTAGTCAAACCTCAGAGTGATGTTGATTGCTGGTTTTCTGTTTTTGAATTGGCAGTTACTGTTTTTTTCTCTCGAAGGCAGGCTAAGTCGAGTTTCCATTGGTTGATTTTGAATTATATTCTGGTAATATTTGTTATTTATTCGACTCCTGGAAACTCGACACAGGCAAGGAGTCCATTGACTACCCCCTGGTTTGTGACATTAACAGTCTCCTGCATAGTTGGTCTATTAAAACTTTCCAAAGCTGAGGGTTTAAGGTTTGCTAAAGGCATCATCCTTTCGTTCACACCAACTTTGGCTGTCTTTTTAAAACTAAATTTCTGGTGATAAACCCGGATTTTTTTGTTTGCCTGTGGGATTGCGAGGAAAAACAGTCGTTCGTTATGGGCATGTTGACTACATTTGGCGACGGCCTTCCACTTGAGAGAATCCATAACATGTTAAAGGTGTGTATTTTAAAATCGGATGTATTTAATTGTTTAAGGAGATAACTGCTTTTAAGCCGAATGTACCTAGCTGTCTAAGGAAAGAATTGAGCCACGTTTGTTGTTTCAGAATCTAATAAAATATGTTGTTTAAGAAGTGTTAATGGATGGTCCTGACTATGAAAAAGATTTAAAAATGTTGCTCTGTTCGAGGTAATGTGGATACATTCAGTACCCAATCACAGAGAACGTGATTTGCCAAGATTTAAATACAACGGTGGGAAACAAAAGGAAATTTAATGAAAAGGCAAAGCCTCAAAAAGAACCAAACCTTAATTAGGGAGGTCCACACAAAACACAACGATAGAAAACAGCTTCAACCAAAAATGGAAAAAAAGTAGTCAAAATTAACCACAAGACGTACATATTTACCTGAGCAACAATTTCCGTACTATTGACCAGTCCAAAACTTTGCCAGAAATGCTTTTTAGCAACTACACTTCATCGCTATTAGTGTTAATAACACTAATTCGGTGAAAGCATTTTTTGGCCGAAAAGCATAAAACAGTGGGACTACAAATGGCCACGTCACTCTGCACTAAAATTAGTATTATAGATACTTAGATCGCTTTCATACTAAAAACTCCTTTACACTAATAACAACGGACAGTGTAATTTGCATGAACAACTGAATATGGACAAAGACAAGTGATGGGAATTATGGAACATAATAGATTTTGAAACATGCTTTATAAGACTTTGAAATAGGATCTGTTCTTAGATTCTGTAATATCATTTTTTATTGGATTCTGAAACAGCATTTTTTATTAGGTCGACATTTTGTCAGGTGCATGCTGATTTTACTGGATTTTCCATGTAACTTTATTGCATATTTAGTTCCTCGTTAATATGTATTTTTGCTAAATGTTTCGATTCTGTCCGTGTGCTTTGTAAACCATGAAAGAAGGACAACTTATTCGTAAAACGATATCCACAGAAACATCAACAACTAACTTGAACTAACTAAGGAAGGAAGGAAGTAACTAACTAACTCACTCACCTACTAACCAGCTAACTAACTAACCAATGCGTACAAACTAACTTGAGTTTGAACTTGTTCATCTGTCTGGTTCAGATGTTTGTAGCCGACCCGCCTTACGATAAAACGATTCAACAGTTACAAGCATTTTTGAATGGGCTTATGACAGAGGAGAAGCTCGATTTTCGAGAAGGCGTGTATAAAAAACGTCGATGATAAAAACTTTTATCGAATCACACTCTTCAGGAGGGAGAGGGACAGGGAGAGGGAGAGGGTTCACAGTACGAAGGAGATGCAGTTTTGTTAGCAAGGGTTAGGATTATGTTGTATTTGGGGATAGATTGTAAAGCACTTGCTGTGGAAAATGGGAAACGGTTTTTTTTTTTTGTTTTTTTTTTTGGAAGGTCGTCTTTTTGATATGGACAAGTGACCTGAATTGGGCTCCTTTGTAGTGTCATTGCGAGTAAGTGTCAACATCGTTATTTCTTTTTTTCCAAAGTAGTAGTTTTTTGGTTACTTAAACCAATCAGACACAATTCCTTCGGCAATTATGTGAGTTGTGGTTGTGTTTTCAGGCCTCACACTGACTTTTGAAAGGGAATGACTTTATTTGTTGAAATCAGTTCAGGACTGCAACATGATGTCTAGTCCGAATAGTATGTTGTAATAATTGAGATGTTAAACAAACGATATCCATTGACTCAATCAATATTTCGATAATTGCTGGCTTTTTTTGTTTTTTTTTAAGTATTTTTGATGCACGGAATGTACTTAATGTACTGAATGTAGGTCATGTACACAGTGTAGGGAATGCATGTGGATGTTGTAGATATTGCGGTATCGGAATCTATGTGTAGTGATCATTGAGGATGTATAAATCATTGAAACCCCCGAAAATAGTACATATTGGTTATATCCAAAACCTGTTCGATATGCATCATTTTACTTTACGATGCTTTCGTCAAACTGGTTTGCGCAAAAAAGGTCTTACGTAAATTGGTCGCAATCGGCGACCATAGGTCGCTAATATAAGTGATAGGAAACTGCCCGGTTGCTTAAAATGGTCGTGAAGTGACCCATATGTCGCGGGGTAGTGACCACAGAAAGCTGGGCTCCACTGGGCCGATTTTGGGGTGATTCATAGAGTGCCCACACTAGCAAAAATTGTTACAGCAACGTACGAATCTGCTGCTTATAACTTGAACGTACGGCACCTGTATGAGCGTACGTTATACTGCAATGTGGCATAAAATTTGCCTCCAGTAAATGTACGGTTGCAGTAACGGGATTGCTAAGAAAAGTGTCGTCCTGCCATTAACACATCTAAGGAGAGAATGCGGAGAGCTTCGCGAATCACGGCCAAATACTGCAAGATCCCAGAAGTCCACATGCTGGTGTGCACCAGTTTTGCACACACGGCATTAGCAAACGGTAGTACGAGCAACCAGTAGAAATCGACTTTGAAATTGAATCAATGAAATAACTATTTGCACTTACGTAAGAGTTAGCCCAGCACGCACATAAACAACACGAATAAAACGTTTGTTTACGAACATTTGGCCTACGAAAATCTGTTATTTCCTTGACTTTAAATTTGTCCCTTCCCACGCCTTCTCTAAATTCCACTTCGCTTCGCATACGCAGGAAATCTCTGGTTCTTTAGTAAAAAACCCTAAACGTGTAAACCCTTACCAGATACCCGGTATGTTTCTTTCTGTTGCCACGGATGTCAAACCATCAAACCAATCAACCATACTATGCGCATCAAGTGTTTTCTGGTTGTACGGTACTACGTAAATCTACAGTACGCTCCCCAAGCCGTAACGTACACTGCCCATCGCTATTAGGGTTGAGGATTTATTAATGTTATTAGTGAGAAAATGGCAATCACGAGAGGTGTTATTATTACATGCTTTGGTTGTAACAGGCTTACGTTTTAACTTTTGTTCAATTAAACCGAAGAGAGGTGACGCCAATCCCAGGATCCGCAAGAGATTCTTTTACACAAGAAAATATGTTTAGATTTGGCCAATAGATACGAGACTACGTTAACCACCTCATTTCAACCACCTCAATATCCAATTGCGATTTGATTGCGCAGTACCGTACTGTACTTTCTAGCAAACAATGGGGTCCTTTTCGAAGAAACGACAAAATAGATGTCTCTCAACCTAGAGTCTCAACAGAATCTGCTGACTTTTGGTCGACCCTTTTGAGTACCCTGCGACATTGTACGGCTCTTTCGGAACAGCGCTAAATGGGAAGCAGTTTTCCCCATGGAAACATATTTAAAATGACGACATTAAATGTCCGAGGGTCATCGAAAAATTGACGCGCGTACGCAAAAGATATCTTTCTTAGGTCGTGTCCCCATGTAACCGATATTTTGAAACGTTATTTTGGAATTTAGCGCTGATTTCACGGTGTAGTTTTCAAAGTGTGCCTATGTCAATCGTTACTTGCGCCTTCATCATTTTGAATATGTGGCAGTTGTACACGTCGCCAATACTTGCGACACCTGTAGACGCCAACAAACTGCTGACATTTGTAGACGCCAACGATCTCGGAACTAACTGCTGACATTTGTACGCCGCAAAGAGCTCCTCACATACTGGGACAATTGTAGACGCCAACTGTCAATTGTTGACGCCCACACGTGAACGACATAAGCAATCGCCTACGTCTACAAATGACATTTGTAGACGCCCACAAGTGGACAACATAAGCAAACGGACAAACATTTTTTTTTTCGTGTATTCTCCCAACTGCAAAAAAACAAATGAAAACTTTTGTTTTAAGTGGCTAAAAAATACACTAATAGCGACACACGGTGTACCCCCTTGAAAAATAGAAAAACTCGCCGCTTCCCAAATTGGTCATTTAAGGTCGTGCTCGATAATCGTGAATTTTATGACCGTCCAGATGCGCATCCTACGGTATGAAAACGCCCTCAAACTAACAGCGGTCTTGATATGACCTTTTTTAGTATTTATGGAGCGCAGACAGCTCTGATTAGGCAAAATATATACTGATGTGGAGCTGGAGTACGGTATTTCAAATAAAATCTGATAGGATACGCAGTACCGTACTGTTGCAAAACCACCGCATGGGAAAAGTCGTCGATTCTGCTTCGTGTCGGAATGGCCTGATCCATAAACGGACAAAATCACTGTTCAACGGCCGTTAAACCCTGGTCGGCGTTTAGTTAGACCTTCCGTCCGCTGCCATTTCCTTGTCTTGTTCTGGATGGATCATTGTAGACGACAAAATCTGGTCCTAGAAAATACACGCGTTGTAAATTGGACTTTACAAAAAAAACGAGTTGTTGTGCAAATTCACGCACATTCTACGCGTTTTGTGGTCGGTGTCAATCCACGCATGTCGAATCTTTTGATCCTCGTCTCTGCACTTTTAACCAATTTTGTTCGCTTTTTTTTTCGTCTTTTTTGTCAGACGCTGGGATCCCAGTTTCCCAAGCTGACTTCTAAATTTTTTGTTTGCTACACCGTGAATCGCTATTATCGTTAATAATTTTTTAGCCACTTAAAACAACTTATTTCCGTACATATTTGTCCGATTATCACATGGAGACCGCCAATCGAAAGGTGAGAACTTTAGCTTTCAACCGCAACCGTCAGATCCACAATTCGACAAGCGTGTACGGAGAAAAGATGTTTTACGTGGCAGAAAAAGCATTAACGCTAATAGCGCGATTCAAGGTTGTAGTGGAGAATGCATCGAGAGCAAGAGACGCTTCGAGAAACTTCGGGAACGAATCTCCGCCGTCGATCCTTTGCGGGCAGCTGAAACGACTCCCGTACGATAACATCTCACGGACCGTACCATTTGTTTTTTAGTAATCATTTCCGTAAAAGGAAATGTCGGATTGTCAGCACAAGAGAAACACTTTTGACCACTCGAACCTGTCAGAAAAGACGAATGTTTCCTTTGACTCTTGGTTACTAGCCGACAAACCTAAGCGGAAACCAATCGACACTCGTACGGTACACTTTTGTTTTCACGTTCTCCTGTCGTTTTCCAGAACCTTCCACCCCAGTTTCTACCTCTCCATTCCCTCCTCCCTTTGCCACGTCACCGATTCGTCCTGTGCTTTATTGGCTGGACAACTGTCATGCCTCTATGAATCTCCCTGCAACCTCCACACGTCATCCGTAGGTGGCACAAACCGACAAAACGTAACCGCCGTTTTCGAGACGTTTTCGGGACACGCGACGGACAGGCTGACCGCCGCCAGAATCTTCCGTACACCTCAGCGGCCGCCAAGTCAATCTGGGTCATCGCTCAACGAATCATCTGGTCGCTAGCAGATTCTGCGGCGTACGACGCTCTTATTGGTCGCTTTGGCTTTGCGCCGCATCGCATGTTGTCGCATTATGCGGGCGACGTCGCAGACGATCGCACATGAATTTGTAGACGCCGTCGACCCTTCGCCAAAATTCAAAGTGACAAGAGATGAGTCGCCACTAGCCATGGTGGGGCCAATCGGGTTCACATTGTAATAGGAACCCATCTCCTTTTTTGAGTCGTTTCCCACTCTAAGAAACAGTTTGTTTGAAAAAATAAAGAATTTTATTTTGTTTTTCTTTTTCTTTTTCACTCTCGCATGGACTAAGTTTTTAGCCCCGACTCTTTCGAATCTTCTCTTTTTCTTGTGTTTTTCATAGTTTGTGAGGTGAAGGTCGATAGGTGGTTGAAAAAGAAGAGGGGAAAAAAACAATTTTTACATTCACGTAAGAAAATAGTACGTGTTTTTTCTATACATATAAATCGTTCCCTATATATTTAAATTCCTTTGTTTATTTTTCTCCTTCGGCGAGAATTTGTTCGTCCATAAAGTTTTCAAACTTTCTCCTTTGGGAACATTGCAAAAATTTTGAGTATTATTACTTAAGATAATACCTCAAAACTCATATCTATGCGTTCCTATTCGTACCCCAAAGGTAATTAAAGTAGATAGTCCCTCTAAATGCGTTATGGAGAGTTCTCAAGACACGAGCGAAGCGATCAGTGGGGGAGGAGGAGGGCGAGATGAGTTGAAAAAGGTACATATTTTATTGTTAGAACCAAAAAATTGCCAAAAAAAACCTAAGGTGAGAACTTTAGCTTTCAACCGCAACCGTCAGATCCACAATTCGACAAGCGTGTACGGAGAAAAGATGTTTTACGTGGCAGAAAAAGCATTAACGCTAATAGCGCGATTCAAGGTTGTAGTGGAGAATGCATCGATAGCAAGAGACGCTTCGAGAAACTTCGGGAACGAATCTCCGCCGTCGATCCTTTGCGGGCAGCTGAAACGACTCCCGTACGATAACATCTCACGGACCGTACCATTTGTTTTTTAGTAATCATTTCCGTTCATCATTAGCTATTGAAACAACATTCCCACTAATCCCATTTCAACACCTTCCTCTCCCCTCTACCCACCAACATCACCCCCACCCCTCCTCTCCCTCTCCCCCTCTCCCCCCCCCCCCCCCCCCCTCCAGGGCCTCTGGACCGCCGAAGAAGACGCTGTCCTCTCCCTCTGCGTCCAACGCTTCAAAGAAGGCAACTGGTCCACCATCGCCCTCAAATCCGGCCTCAACCGGTACCCCCCCCCCCCCCCCCCCCCCCCCCCAAAAAATCACCCCCCCTCAACCCCCACCCCCCCAAAAAAATCACCCCCCCTAAAAAATCACCCCCCCAACCCCCCCTCCCCCCCCCCCCTTTATAGGTCCGGCAAGTCCTGCCGCCTGCGGTGGGTGAAGCACCTCTCCCCGGTGGTCCGGTCCGGCCCCCTGTCCTCGTGCGAGCAGCGGCAGGTGGTGGCTCTGCAGGCCGTCCACGGCAACCGCTGGGCGCTCATGGCCGCCAGACTGCCGGGGAGGTCAGACAACGCCATCAAGAACTTCTGGAACTCCTACCGCAAGAGGCAGCAGAGGAGGCAGCAGGGACAGCCGGGGGGGGGAGGGGCGGGGGGGGGGGAGGGGCGGGGGGGGGAGGGGCGGGGGGGGGAGGGGCGGGGGGGGGAGGGGCGGGGGGGGAAGGGGCGGGGGGGGGAGGGGGAGGGGGAGGGGGGGAAGGAGAGGTTCGAAGTGGGGGAGGGGGGGGAAGAAGAGGTGCGAAGTGGGGGAGGAGGAGGGGGAGGGGGGGGGGAGTGAGGGGAATCAGCAGCAGAGGATGGGGGATGAGGGGGAGAAGGGGAGTGAGGGGGAGAGTCAGCAGGCGGAGAGTCACGGGGAGGGGTATGGGAAGGGGGAATTCGGGGGGGGATATGGGGGGGGTTCTGGGGGAGAGTCAGGGGCAGAATCTGGGAGTGGGAGGAAATTCGGGAGAGAATTTGAGGGGGAAAGTAGGGGGGAATGTGATAGGTGGCAATATGGGGAGGAACTTAGAGGGGAGTCAGGGGAGGAAGAGTCACAGGGGGAGTGAGGGGGAGAACAAGGGGGGGAGTGAGGGACAGGACCAGTGTTATAGTCAGAATCAAAGCCAGATTCGGAGGGAAGGGGGAGGAAAGAGAGGAAGAGGAGGAGGAGAAGGAGAAGTGTTATCGGCAAGGGGAGGGGAAGGGAGAGGAGTAGGAGGAGGAATGTCCATCAGACCAGGGGGAGGACAAAATCAAGCAGAATCGTATGTGGGAAGTAAGGGAGAGAGAGGGAATGGAGTGAAAATAGAGAGAGGAACAGTACTAGCAGAAGGAGGAGGAGGAAGGAGAAGTGGGTTAGCATCATCAGTAGGGGGAGAGGGAAGGAACGAGGGAGCGGCAAGCATGCGAGCTTATACGGGAGATTTTGTGATGGGAGAGAGGAAGGTGGGAGGTTCCATGTCAGTTACATGCGAGTCAAACGACGGAAACGGAGGAATCGTAACTATTTCCGATACAGTTATGGACACGTGTTCAAGTATGGGAACTATGGGACAGGAGAGAGGAGCCTCTCCTCTCCCTTCTTGCCACATGGCAGAACCTCGGCAACCTTCTCCAGTAGCAGTAAAGGCAACAAAGGCGGAAAAAATCCAGTCTCTCCCTCTCCCTCTTCCTCTCCCTCTCCCTCTCCCTCCGCCCCAGCCTCTCCAGATGACTCTGTGGAGTCCGAGTCCACGAGTGCCTCCACCGAATGCGGAAAACAATAATTTTTTTATGGAAAACGGGTACGGAGAAATCGAAAATTTGAGCGAGGAAATGAAAAGGAGGAGACATTTGCAAGAAGCTCGACGAGTTTGGGAACAAATTTTGGCTTCGCCGACCGGAATGTGTCAAGCTTTGAGAGAATGTATGCCTCCTCATCTTATGGCCAATTGTTTCACAAAAGCCGAAGAAAATTTGTCCGGGGGGATCCATTCCTCGCCCAATTTAGAGGAGAAATCGCTCCTTAGTCCCTCGACTGTTGGAACCTCGGGACATTTGGGAAACTCTTTTGGAAACTTGGGACAGGGAAACTTGGGACATTTCGGAAGTTTGGGACATTTGGGAAACATGGGACATATAGGACAAACGGAACCTCCTCCGAAGGGTTCTCCGAACTTCGTGGGACAATTTGCGAGTGAAGAAGATTCGAATCTGGACCTCCTCCAACATCATCCGTACAATTCATGGCTCTCGGAACCGACCGAGCCTCATTTGCACCACATCTCCATGGCCGAAATTTCTCCCTTTTATGACGAATCTTCTTCCCACCCGACCGCCTCCTCCATGGTCAACGTCACCAATGTCACGTCTTCTTCTTCTCCGGCCATGGCTTCCTCGTCAGTTTCCCGGTACGACCAAAACGTACAACAAAATGTACTACAGACCCCCGAGGAAGTTGCCATGGTGGCCATGGATCATTACCTCGTCGACAATCCGTCAGACCGTTTTTTGCTAGATGAATACGGAACGACGTCTTCTTCGCATGGAAACAGGGGTGTGACCGGTACTCAAAGGCAATGTCACAGTAACAAACCGATGTATTTGAAAGTCGAACGACCCGATTTATGCAGTGTGGGATTTCCCAGTGAATTAATTACACCGGAGCCGATTTTCGGTCGACCAATCACGACTCCTGAAGCCATGTATGGCCGACCCTTAGAATCGCCGAATCTGGTCGCACTTTTGGCGAGTCCTCGGTTCGACGCTGTTTCGTGGGTCCTCGACAACGCGAGATCCATTCTCTCACCGCAAGCTTTAGAAATGCATTAATATGCATTTCATCACGGTCAAGTTCATGGTTGATTCATGGTTACGCCATAGTTAAATCACGGCTTAGTCATGGTCTAAACGCACTTTAATCATTATAATCACGGTTATATGTTGGTTAAAAGATGTGTAAATGATGGTGATCATGGTTAGTTATGCAAAACAGTTGTGATGCAATAGTTTACAGAAATAATGTGGTAAAGGGTATCATTTCTTGGTCAAATGACGGGCAGTAACTGCAAGGCATTTGAGCAAATGGTAATGATGCAATTAAGTCATTTTTTTTTTCACACATACATTTCATTGGCAGTTTGAGGTATTTCTTTTTTTTTATTTAGTCACTCGATGTCCATGCCCCATTAAGAAAAAAGAACAGAATTTGCGTAAAAACCGATTATACTTACGGTTGTGCAAATTTCTGGGGAGCTTGTGATAAAAACAACTCTTGAAACTTTCGAAAGAGGTTTTAGTAAAAGGGTGACTTTTGTAGTCATCCTTGGGAGATATTAATGCCATATATTCTACTTAACTTAGAGAGGAAACAGTTTGTAGATAATGAAGAAAAGGATAGTTTAGGCAGTGGGAGTTGTACATCTGGTCTAGTTTTCAAGTCCTTACTTTTTTTGGCATTAATTCATTCCTTTATTGTTTCGTTATTTTTTGTTACTTTCATATAAGCGGATTGTTGTTTACTTTTTCATTTTATCAGAATGAAGTTTTTTTCAAATTGAGAAAGGAAGTTGTGATATTGATGTGATACTCTGGAATGTTTTGTAAGTGAAAAAAAATTGAGAAAAAAACTTAGTGTCCAATAATCATTTTCACAGCTTTTTTTTATATCAAACTCAGCTCACAAAACATAGTCTCATTCATATCTTTTTCTTTTTCTCTTTTTCTTTTTTTTTAACCTCTCATTCATTGAAAGCAGCTAAAAAAAATAACTGCCTTTTAAATTGTACATTTCTTTATTTCGTCAAATAATCGTGCCTACTCTCTCTCTTTTCCAAAAAATAAACCAGCTTCAAATTACATCTCGACCGAAACGAATAAAATTACATTTCTCGGTAAAAAATGACACCCAAAAACGGTACACGGTAATTCGTAACTGATACAAAAACTCCCTCGTAACTTCGAAAAAAAAAGAATAAGAAAAATGATCGAACTCCTCTACTCCCGTCAATAAAACCTCTTCCGATATCTCTCAAAAACATGTCGTCGGTCTTAATTGGGTACATCCTTCGTGAAAAATTTCTTGCACTGCACATTTTCGCACTCAAACAACCATTGTAAGACCTTAAATCTACTTAATTTCGAGTGTGTAAATGGTTTATTGTTGTGCTGAAGGTTTGTTTAAGATTTTCTACCAAAAATCGGCAAGTATACCATGTGATAACACTAGCTTCAACTTTATTTTTACAACTTCCAACAAAAATCCAGTATCTTAATGAACAAATGCAACTAAATTTTTAGAGAATAATCGATCAAACCTTCTTATGAAACAAGCCAATTTGAAAACTAAGGAGAAGTCGTGGAAAAGCAATTCAGAAAAAAAAAAAAAAAAAGTCAGAGATTAACCTGCTCGAGAGTAAGAAACATAATAACGTTCCACGATCCAAGGCGGCCAAAATTTGGCACAAATCCTTTGTAAAAAGCGCCGATACCCTGTGTCAAAAATTGTTCAAAGAGAGTACAGAAAAAATATCAAAATGTATAATAATTGCAATTCTAAATAAAAAGAAAAATGTATGTTAACAAACAATACAGCATACTAGAGTTAATCACTCTAATTCTAGTGATTGTAGTTTTGACTCGAAATCATACTCTTGTGTTAATAACACTAAATAGCTAAGTGGCCCACAATGGGCCACGTGATTAAACACAATTTACTGTAACTAATTCTAATCACATGTTAACGCTAATAATTCACAAAATGTGATAGCGATGGGCAGTGTATCTGACTAGAAACGATTTAGACATCATATGTTATTCTTTAAAAAAAAAAAAGAAGGAACATCAGCAAAACACTGGTAAAAAACAAATTTTCTATTTCTCCCTTTCGAGTCCATTCTCGAAAATGATCGATCGATTATAAAAAGTTCTACTCGTCGGTACCTTACTTTCCTAAACGGTAGACAAAGTAAGAGAGTCAAGATTTCCCTCAACCCTTCATAGCAAAACTTTGGTCCGGGAAATGGTCCATCAAATCATAAACATAGTACCACAATGTTATTTCACAACCTACAAAAATCGCCTAAAATATTCCATACTCACGTCATTTCGGAAGGTTTTGATAAAACAATCGATCGTCCCCTTGTATTGTCCAGCATGGTCACCCATCACCCTTGACTTCACCTGTTTACCAAAACCTCAACAAATCTCCATAAAATTTAACACAAGAATTACATCGAAGAGAGAATTTAAGATTTTTTTCCAGATACATTTCACAAGAAACCCAACATTTGTAACCAACATTCATATATGACTCGGACTTATTCTCAATCACATACATATGCTTCTAATATAAAAGTATAAAGACCATCATCCCACCCCTCCTATTGTCCCTTCAAGAACCAAAAGTTGTTTTCCAATAACCTGGCGACAAACAAAAACTACCCACAAATTTCACAAATATTTTTTGTGCAGGCTCCATAGCCTCTCTCAAACCTTAACTACAACATAAACAAAAACAACGAACTTAAAACAGAAATTTCCCACATTCATCCCACCCGATAACAAGATATTAAAAGAGAAAAGGTCCGAAAAGGTTAGAAAACTTGCCACATCGACAGGAGAACCCACACAAACGGCAACAAAACCGGCTCCAAGACCCGATAATATGTGAGTGTACACATTGTCCTTAAATCCCGGCATCGTCAAAAGGGTCTGTGGATTTGCCAAAACCCAAAAAAAGACCAAAACCACACAAGTTGCCTTATTAATTCTCCCTTTTCTTCGGAAGTAAAAGTTTACCCGCATTGTTCGCTCAAACTACAGTGTAATTGATACTTGCGTTAAAAGGGTAAAAGTATGGGGACTGTTTTAGCGCTAATAATTATAGTGCTGGTCCAAATGACGTATATGACGATAATGACATATATACATATAATGGACAATATCTGAATTGCAAAAAGAACCAGCATTGAGAAAGAAACAATTAGTATCAATATTGCTATTTTGTGGTCAGAGGACAAAAAAAAACTGAAGTTATTGACGCTAATAGAGATTCACAGGGTACCTCCTTTGTTGCTTAAAAACTAACCATCGACTGGAAAGACTGCAAGGTTAATCTAATCCATGAGTCGAGGGATTTACACTGTTTAAACGACTTTGTTCACCAAGTTAAAATGTCAGTTTCACCGTTTAATTTATTGATAGGGTAATAAAATTCAGCGTTTTAACCAGGGTAAAATAGTAGAAGTCCGAACAGAAAGTACAGTAAATGTACAAAAACTGAGTTATATGGAAACAGGCAGTTTTGCGAGATTACATTTCGGAACAAACTAACGCTCTTAATTGTACAAAAAGCTATAAAAGGAAAGAGCGATAAAATTTTGTAGTGTACGCGAAGTCTTTTACCGAGCCTGTACAATAACTGACGGTAAATTTTTACCTATCCTTAATTTCTATCCGAAAAACCACGGGTGAAATTACTGGGAATAATTTTACCCTCGTTAGTCTCGTCCCAGTAACCATACAAAGCTTTCGATCACGGTACCAAAAACGTACAACCAAAAGGCATACAATTACTGAAACGAAGGAAAATTTTGTAGTGTAACTACCCTATCATGCAGTTTGAGCTGGTTTATGATAGCATTTCAGACGCAACTGTTTAAAGGTACATTATAATTATTTGTACAATACCATATCATTGAGCTGGAATTGTGTAATTGTACACATATGAAAGTACAGTTCCACAAATATATGTTTCATCCAGTTTAAATATCTGAACTAGCTTGGTTAAGACCTAAAGATCTTGGACGATCTGTTGAAAAAAACACTGTTCCTGACCCTCCTAACACAACCGAAAAAACTAAAGTTACTCAATTCTGAAAAGCAAAAACTAGGCCCCGCCTTACAACTCATTTGCAAAAACGGACAACACAAGTTGTAAGAAAAACGACTGTACTTTTCACAAAAGAATAACATTATACCTCTTTGATCTGATCATAACTGGCAAGTTCTGCAGCATTTATAATGGCGTTTCGAGCAATATTGGGACCGACACCTGTCCAAAGTGCCGCTGCACCTTCCTGGAAAAAGCGCATATTCCACCACACACAAAAAAATCAGCTCGTTATTTCCAATAGCTACACCTTCCCATCGCTATAAGAAGTGGAGGAATTACTAGTTTAAATCTGAAATCAAAATGTATACCTCTCCCTTGAATTAAAAAATTCCTTATGATTTTCGGCCAAAAACAGTCTCGATCAAATTAGTGTTGTTAACTCTAATAGAGATGGACCGCGCAATTCCAACTAGTTATTGCTATTTCCAACTAGTAAATGAATTGCTAGCAACGATTCCGTAAAACATCGATAATCTTATGTGAATTGAACTCCATTTCCACACTGTCAAGATGCTGAAAAAAACTTCCACATGAAGGACAACCTCAAACCCATCACAAAAATGTAATTACATGCGACGTTATCATTTGGTCAAAAGCACGGTCACGGGACCTCAAAAGCCAAAAAAACTAAGTTGCCAAAGTGAGGAAAATCTCCCACATTAGGATTGTGAAGGTCTACTGAAAGCTGGATACAAATTTATGGACGACGGAGAAAAAATAAGAATTTGAACAAGAGTAAAAACGAGTATTTATATGTACTTGTTTTACGATTGTCGCATATGCATTCATAGCTCCACTGTACCGTCTCGGTACACCTTCTTGTAATCTTCCTTCAGCCTGGAGTCTCACTTTAACAAGATCTGTGGGATTTGCCACAGCAATTCCAATGGCCCCTGAAAACCCGCCCCAATCATTCCCCTTTAAGCTTACACCAGAACATTAGTACTTAACCAAAGATCAGAAATTAAGTCTATTGACAAAAAGAAGTGAGAAAAAAAAAGGGAAATATCCCCAAATAAGATACTGGTCTGATCAAATATCATGTACTAGTCGACCTTGACCAATAGTAAGCCCATAATTTAAGGCGATATAGTCGACCGATTAGAGGTGTCTTAAAACAACTGTCCTGTCAAATTTGGACAAAATGGAATTATACTACATATTTCCTTTTTTATTGAAAGAAACGGTTACCCAAACCAAGTTCCTTACCTGTGGTCAAGGCAGCTGCAATTTTCTTCAGGAGAGGTACTTCTCCTTCATGATTCTTGCCCACAAATACTTGTTTAACCTGTCCGTACAGAGGTACCCATATCTTTTCTTTTAGTTTGAGATAAGACAACTACTAAGTACTTGCCTTCAACAACACTTGTCTTCAACAACCGCTAAACAGTGTTTTACACATATTCTTAAAGTGGTTCTGTTTTTACTTAAATGTTTAATACCATTTGATTTCATGTCAAGTTTATCTGCCGATAAAAAAACAAAAACATATAACGGAACATTGTTCGACTAAAATTTTGTTTTTCTGGGGGAAGTTATGAAGTTGTTTTGATTTCTAATTTCACATGATCCATTTTTTAAACCTTTTTCTTTTTTGTTCGTGTTTTGAACCAATAAGCACCCATGAGTAACTAAAAAGTCAAGCTTTTAAAAAAAATCCATCACCTTTCATCAAAACACTGAATGTTAATTTCAGTTTTAACCTTCGATGTCCAAACTTCAAAAAAAAAACGCCGAATTGTTAAGTTATTTTCGATGTGGACAAACACAAAAGGCTCAAAACAAACTATGTTGTTTGACAAAAATGCAGTGGTCAAGTCCAAAAGGAGCAAAACAGATAGAAGGATGACAGAGAGAATGGGCGTGAAAGAGAGAAGGTGTGGGGGGAAGGGGGGACGAGGGCGAGAGAGAGCCATAATAAATATGAAAATGCATAAATGAGTGAACAATGAATGAATGAACAAAAGAATAAATGAAAAATGAAATGAATGAATGAGTAAACGATACATGAATGAGCAAACAAATGAATTAACAAATAAATGAATGAAGAAATGAATGAGTAAATGAGCAAATGAAAAAACAAATCAGAGAGTAAATTAAACGAATAAATAAAAAAGGAAAACGCACGGGGTCATAGAGACCGATTCGAAGTCCACCGAATAAACATTGTCGGTGAAGCCCGGGAACGAGACCTTTCCAAAGCGCCGCCGGACCTTCTTCCTTAGCAATTGTCGATATGGTTCCCACCATTCCACTGTATTTTGGAGCAATATGGGCCTCCGAAGCTAAGGCCTTCCCTTGAAGTTGAAGTCTCACTTTCGCCGTATCGATAGGTAAAGTACAAAACTGTAGGGAATCGTGTCCAGTGCAAGAAGGACCAAAAAAACCTCTTAATTAACGTTGTTACTCGGTCCATTTGATAAAAAGCAACAAGGGCCAGAAAGCCTTCAAAGACTCCTTAATTGACTTTGTTTTGTTTCTCTGTTCATTTGATGAATACAACAAGGGCCAGAAACTCTTTAAAGACTCTATAATTAGCATTCTTTCTCGGTCCATCTGATAAAACAAATTACAATTTACGAGACAATTTTGGCAGATAAGAAGTGATAGGTAGAACAACAACGGGTTACTTGGCACGTTATAATGGTGTTTTGCTAATTTGTTGACTCCTTTTTCCTAGTTTTTTTCCTGACTTTTGGCAATAAATTCTAACGCACGTCAATAGGTGCAAGTTTGGCTTCAATGTAAGATGCAAAAAGTGATCTCTGAATTGCAAAATATTGACAAACGAAAACATGCATCGAAAAATTTATGTCTTCGTGAAAAATGAGGATGACTGAATTTTTTTATTTTGATGTAAACTTTTTGGTGTTTTAATGCTATATAATTCAAGTTGTCTTTTGGTTTAACATCTACTGTATTTTTATGGAAGAGTGATTTTTTTATAACTGCTACTTTAGGTTTTTGTGTTAGAGAAAGGCACGAAATGACTTAAGAGAAAGGGATTGAGAGAGAGGGAGAGGGAGAGAGAGAGAGAGAGCGAGGGAGAGAGAGAGAGAGAAAGAGAGAGAGAGGGGGGGAGAGAGAGAGGGAGAGGGAGAGGGGGGGAGGGGAGGGGAAGGGGAGGGGGAGGGGGAGGGGGGTGGGGGAGGGGGAGGGGGAGGGGGAGGGGGTGGGGGAGGGGGAGGGGGTGGGGGAGGGGGAGGGGGAGGGGGAGGGGGAGGGGGAGGGGGAGGGGGAGGGGAAGGGGGAGGGGGAGGGGAAGGGGGAAGGAGAGGGAGAGGGAGAGGAGAGGGGAAGGGAGAGGGAGAGGGAGAGGGAGAAGGAGAGGGAGAGGGAGAAGGAGAGGGAGAGGGAGAAGGAGAGGGAGAGGGGCAGAGAAAGAGGGAGAGGGAGAAGGAGAGGGAGAGGGGCAGAGAAAGAGGGAGAGGGAGAGAGAGGAAGAGGGACAGAGTAAGAGGGAGAGGGAGGGAGAGGGAGGGAGAGGGAGGGAGAGGGAGGGAGGGAGAGAGGCAGGGAGAGGGAGAGAGAGAGACAGGGAAAGAGAGACAGCGAGAGAGGAGGAGATAGAGAGAGAAGAGACAGGAGAGAGAGACGAGAGAGGGGCAGAGAGGGAGAGAGAGAGAGACACTGGAGAGGACAAAAAAATACGGCAATGGAGAAGGGGAAGCAGGGAGAGGGGGAGGGACTGAGAGGGGGGGGGGAAGAGAGAAAGGGAGAGGGGAGTTGGTACACACCTCGGCCCAACAAGTGGCGATAGCGCTACTCGCCAGTGTTCCATACACTGGAATGTACTTTTTTGTCCCATCCGCCTGAGCAGCTGAGGGAGGACTCATGTTACCAGAAAATACTTTCCTTAAATTAGGGTTTCAGGGTTTCGACTTCACGGTTAACCTTAAAAGTGAGGGAAGCCTGACTTTTGAATGAGGACAGTACACGTGGCAAACAAATGAATAGTTATACTCCAGGAAATTCGAAAGAGGTCGTCGGAAGGTCACACCGCTCCGCAAACCTTGGAGTTTCCCCTTTTGGTGGTTAAGGTCAGGGTCTCAGGGTTCAAGAGGGGAACAATGGATTTACGTTTTAAAACATAGTTCAAAAGTAGGTGACCGTGCGCCCATACAATATGCCTATTGTACGCAAAACATACAATATGCCCTTAAGACCCATATTGTATTGGCCGCAAAATGAAATAAAATAGGAACAGGGATGAGTTGCACATCGATCGATAGAGAATTAAACGACATGTCTAAATTTTGAAAAAAAATCGGACAAAAAAAAATATTTCTGTGAGTTTTGAGGGATTTTTAATTTAAACCGTCAGATTCGGACGATCGGACGGTCGTTGATCAAAGTAAGCGATTTAAAAAGATCACATGAAAAGCCCATAACCAAACTTACGAAAGGACAATCTGTCATATTAGGGTCTGCAATTTTGAGGGCCACACTAAATAAAGCCTCATATTGACCAACGAGGCAGTATTGGACGATAAAAAAAAAATACCACACTGCCAAAAAAATTACCAAAACCTACGGACCCACCCCGTTGGTGGCTGCAAAATCACCTTTCCGAAAAAGCTATGAACTGTCCGTACTCTCTCTCGTCGCACTCTCACCGCTCTCCACCGCGCTCATTTTACTACATGGGTTTTTTCCCTTTTTAGAACGCACATTCTCATGCGTCCGCGGTTACTAAAACTAATTTATTGTACTTTTTAACTTAAAAAAGATACATTTATGTATGGTCTGACACTGACCGTACATCACTCTATTTAAGAGACAAAGTACTTTCATTTTTACGGTACTTGGAAAATAACCCTAATTAGAGTAATGAAAAATATAGAATAAACTACGCTATTTGAGAATTTAAAAAAAACTGGAAAGGAATTAGCCGACACTACGCTAATAGCGATTGGCGGTGTAGTGAGCTTGAGAACCGCATATAGGCGGTGCAGTGAACTAGAGAACCGCATATAGTGTTTCCTTACATTTTATGCAATGTTGGGATGTTGCCTTAACTGTATTCCTTTCTTTGGCAGTTTTTAGTTTGTGGCCGGTTTGCTGGATCTGTAATCTACTTTTTCTTTTTTTTTCGTGGTTCATTCACGGTAGAAATTTTGTTTGGTTACCCGTCCGCGTTTTTTTTTTTCCGGGTTTTTTTTCCCACGGAATGTCATCCTATGCCGTGTCAGTTCGCTAAAAAATTTCGTCCGGCGGCGTGCACTGTACTTTTATCTTACGTCAGATTCAGATGTTCGTACAGGAGTGTGCACGACGCACACACATACAGTATGCCTACGTTGCGCGAGTTTTGTGCAAAGTTTTGTGCGCCTACCAAAGGCCTACCATAAAAAAACCTACTTTTAAACTATGTTTTAAAATTATAAAGTGTACGGTAGGTATACTGTGGGGAATAGTTCGAGCGTCTTGTACGCGTACTGTACGCCACTGTATTTAATACAGTATTGATAAAACGAGTATAGTACGTGTTTCTGAAAAACCTAAGTTACAAATAAAGTTGAAATGAGTGCGGGTGGATATACAAAAACAACAAATTTTCAGTGTGTGATATTTTTAGGGAAAATTGAGCTATTTTTAGGGAGTGAAATACGTACTTAAGTTGTGATTATAATAGTCTTTAGGTTTTGATATGTTATAGATTTAACAAATTACCGCAAACATACCCTAATAGAGTACAAAATAACAATTAATACTTAGTATGTTCGAACCTGTAATTAATTTTTTGACTTTTGTATGCTTAGGATTCTTAATGTCGTGTATCATATCGTCTATGTCGTGTTCGATTCCATGCTTTGCTATGTATTAACACCTGCAAACAGGGGTTGAACAACCGTAAAATTAAGACAATTCTTTTAAAATTCACTATTTTTAGGGGTCTACGTGATCAAGTCCAACGACTTAATAGGGGCAATGGGACGTCAACCTATTCCATAGATAGTAAAGGAAGATAAGCTCATATTGACTTAGGCTTAGCTTTTACTGACTTTTGGTTAGGAATGTACGATGAATCGACAAAAAAATAGTTCACATTTTAGAGCACTTTCACTTTTAGGAGAGTAAGCCTCCACAAGCGTCTGAGAGTTTGTGTGACAACATGGAATAATAGGTATGCGAGGTGGTTTAGAATATATTATTTCAATATGTAATGACAAAAGGTCAACCTCGTTAAATTTAGTGGTACGTTTTGGCTATTTTGGTGTAGTTCTCCGCCACAGATAGGGTTTTTGACTCGAGTCTTTTATCGAATCCCAAAGTTGTAGCGTCTAAGGAAAACCGTCTCAAATAACCAAATTAATCGATACCTGTTACTTTTCTTTTCCACAAATGGCTTGACCTTTATTTAAAAGGTGATAAATATAAATGTATTACTCTGTCCGATTTGTAAAATCCTGTTGTCAAACATGTCTACTTATAAGTTTTATATATTTTGAATAATATAAATATAAGTATAACTTTTAAATGTGTTAAGTTATGACCTTGCATTTTGTAATAGAGTTAGTATTTTCTTTGAAATTTTGTGGTGAGTTTGGGTAAAATACAGGTAAAGAGGAGGGTTGTTTTTGTTAACGAGACGTGTTACCACAAAAGAGAAAATCCCAAGGAATAAGGTTTAACCTACTATTGAATGATTGTAGGCAAACTTATATCCCATCTCCTACCGTGTTGTTACGCCTTTTAAAACATTAACGAATATTGACAAAATAGTCCCTTCGGTAGGTACCAGTGGCACTTTAAGTTTTTCAATAGATAACTTATACAAACTTTGGACCCTCGCGTCACTTTTGACAATGTATATTTGCTTACTCCCCAACAAACGTTACAATAACACCATGCTTAGAAAGTCATTACCGTGGATCTTTTAAGCACATGGAAGTCATGCAAACGATGTATGAGAGACGTTATGTCATGTATTAATAGAAATAAGTCTCACATCTAATATGGGAAAAAATGGTAGAACGGATTTAAAAAATGTCATTGTTCCAAGACATCATGTAAGACCAAACTCGGAAAATCCACTTTAAAAATGTGAGTCCCTTCCAAAATATTAGATGGGACAGTTGAGAGAGCCACATCCCCGTGTTATGAGATGGAAACCCATCCGAAGGAAAAACAGTTGGAAAGGGGTTTGCAAAGATTGGAGAACCATTTACCCAAGTTTTGCAACCAACAATTCCCTAAAGTAAAATTTACCTACTTTTTCAACATCAATTCCATGTCATTGGGGATATTGTTCAGTAAAGGAGGCCCTATAGCATATAGAGCAACCTCGTCGTTATTTTTTCTCGTAGATCTTGTAACTTTTTGATGGATCTACCAACACTGGTTTGGGCGATGTTAACACCATGGAATATAGGGCCAAGTAGCCACACAAAGCCATCAAGGTCTCTTTAGTTTGTAAGACTTTGTTTATGTTGTTTGATTTATCTTGTTTTTTTATACAGTGTTTTTTCTTAAATTTTTAGCGTGTCATGTGTTGGCAAACTATGTCATTTTTTGTATATTATCAAATGTACCTCCGCAAATGTTTTTCAATAAAATTAAAATATAAAAAACCACTTAGTTTGTGACCTATCAGTTGGATAAAGTGGAGAAGTGTTACGATGTCAATCTGTTTATATCCAACGAATAATCAAACGTTGGTTTTCTTCTCGTGTTATGTCCAAAAGTGCACAACAACTTCATACACTAAACTTCCGTTATCTTTGTACAATTTAGAGATAATATATTAAGAGAAAAAGAAAATGACACAAAAGCTACTACTACCTAAAACCATCAATGTGGTTTCTATTTTTATTTTTTGTACGTTTTATCTTTGTGGATTTCGTGACGGATATGATTTGCGATGGTTTCTTTTGTTACCTGCGTGTTTAATTTATTATTTTGTATGTTTTGAGTTTTGATGTGTGTTTTATCTCGTCGTTGGACTGATGCCACGTGCTTTTAATTACAATATAAAAAATGTACATGAAAGGTAGTTGTTTGTATATGTCAAAAAGTATAATTTTGTGATATTGAAGTTTTATATACCCCGTTGTGGAATGATAGTCTCAATAATAAAGTTTTGTATATAGGCCAAAGTAACAAATTTTGAATTTTACGTAAGAAAAATCCTTAATATAACTACTACGTGGAAAAAGACATACTTAAGTCTTTATATTGTTAGATGTTTTGGATAACGCGTTGATGAATTAAAGCTACACCGTACAACACAAACTATATGTTGGTGAATATCAAATTTACATTGATTACATTATTAATGTTTAATTTATAATTATGTTTCGTTTTATGCATAAAAATACAATTTGGAAAAGTAAAAAATCCTTGAGCTTTATGATTTATAGTGTATTCAACTGTTTAATTTATACCAACATAGTGAGTTTGTTACACAAACAAAAATTTATTAAATAGAATTCATCAATATGTTTTAATTGTTCGTAGAAAAGTCTAAATAGTTAAGATAATTAATCATGTGAAAACAACAAATCATAACTTTTGACCATTATCAAACGTGTAACAATATATATTGGTAATTGTAAGTGTTGTTCACAAAAATTTAATAGGAAAAAAAAAAATACATTCACAATTTTTATAACACATGTATGTATTTTCCAAAGGAACCTCACAACAACCACTTGTAGCATTAAAAATGATTCGCATGTTTGGTGTAGGCGTTGTGGAGGTTTTTTCACAAGCTGTTAGAAAGGTGAAAAAAATTGCCAACATAAATATTTTTTTAATAGTAATGTTATGGACACATGTGATTTTATGTCATAACCTTGTATGCCTCGTGGTCACTACCACCAAAATAGTGTGTTACACGTTTCACATGGCTACTCAATTTGAATGCAACAAAACCCTCTACTAAAATGACAAAAGCATAATGTTTATTTGTTTGTTGTATGTCTCGAATTCGATCGTATTTGTGTTTTGGCTGATATAACAAATTTGCCCCCATTGTTATTATTTCCCCCATATTGATTAGAGCGATCAAACATTTAACTGTATTCCACAAATCATATATATATTAGAGTTAATCACTATAATTCATGCTATTATTTTTCTGACATGATATTATTATATTTTGTTTATAACACTATTTGGTTAAATGGTCCGTAACAGGCCATATAGAAAATCGTTATTTATTTCAGAAGATGTTAACAATGGTAATGTCCTAACTTTAATATCCATAGGCAGAGTACATTAATTTATTAGTTTTATTAAATCTAGTTTTGTTCTAAGCGACGTGGCTAATTTTGAACACTTTTAAGGAATGTGCGTTCAAAAAAATGAATTATTATCATTGATACTATTTTAGTTAGTGTTGTGGATCGAGGGCCCCTTGCCGATATTTGATATATACGCGATAATTGATTTATCGTCTCGATATATCAAGAAGCTCAATATTTATACTAATTGTGAACGGACACCCACCTCCCACCATATTTATCTGGATAATTTTTCTTGGTCGTGGGCAATATATCGAACCCCCTAGCCGCTCAATATTCAATATATTGAATATCAAATTCATGTGATAAATTTTTACCCGATGTGCAACACTAATTTCAGATTCGATAGGGTAAAATCTAGGGGCAGCGATATAATTTTATGCTCTAACAACGATACATGATATAATTTCATGCTCTAAGAACGATACAATGTGGACTGTCTTATAATGCGATACATGGCAATCCGAGTCGGAGGTCGCAATCGAGTATCCGAATCCGTACCCGACCAGTACCCGCCCACCCGCCCGCCCACCCGCATCGGATCCGGAACGGATTAGGGTGCCAAATTTGAAGGGACGGTCGGATTCGGCCGGGTGATTAAATAAAAAAAAATCAAATTCGGGTACGGCCGGGTAAGCAAAAACCGAAAAAAAATGAAGGTTTCGTAGGTACGTTCCACTATAGTACATGTACTCTTGGTATCGTGGAAGGTACAAGGGAGATGTACCACTAATTTTGTACTTATTCGGGTACCGGCAGGAACGGGTAGTCGCGGGAAATAGAGTTTCGGTTAAACTTGTTTTTTCGTAAACGCGTATCGGGTAACCGGTTAACAATTTAGGAGCGTGACATAACCCGGTCGGGTTTCGGACTTTCGGGTGTTCAGATTTTGAAAAGAAAAAAATTGTCTGGTTCGGGTATCGGAAATTTTGACTTTTGCGACCTCTGAAGTACAATGAGATTACGATACGATGTTCATACCCTTATCTCCATTTTTCTTTCAGGCTTTTTCTCATCTTTCGTAGGTACAGATTCTCAAATAGCGTGGATACACTTGTCCAGTCGTTCCTCAGCAGATGCTTGCCGAGTTGGCAACAATTCTCCATTTTCAACGCCGCGATGATGTTGCAGCCTGACAACATAGAAAGGTCTGAAACTATGTTTAAATAGTTTGAAAAAGAAGAGGATTAAAAAATAACGTCACGCTTCGCGAACCAACATTTCCTCGCAATCGACCAGCGACTAAGTATGTTGATTCGTAATAGCGTGACGCGATTTTTTCGTCCGCGGAAGTAATTTATGTGTACGACAAAGTGGCAATACCTTTGTACGGCCGATCTTGCTACGATCTTGTCAATGTATGTATGTTGATTCGTAAATAGCGTGGCTCGATTTCGTCGCGCGTGACGACGCTCATTTTTTTTCATTTAATTTTAAATGATATTTTTACGCCGGTTCGTTTTATACTTTTATTATGAAAGTTTATTTCGTTTCGTGCGTTATAATATTTCCGTACGAGACTTATAGTACTTTCAGTTTCAATAGGTTTCGTTTCACTTTGCGTCTAAGTTCAATGTAACACTTAGACGATTCAATTTCAATTTTGCGGCTAAGGGTATGGTTACATCAGACGAAAAGTGAGGTTTAATACATAATTTTGTACTTGCCCGTACCATGCCGTACTATATTATCGTGAGTTTCTTGAAAACAACATTACAGAATTTAAGATTACGATTCTCCAAGTATCCGGGAGAAAACATTGACCGTTCGATTACATTTTGGTCTTCAACTGCGAAGCAATCGCTCCATCCGCCTCTGTATTGGTGAACCCACCTCGCGGAGGTGGGTTCACCAATACAGAACCAGTCAACTCGTTACACCTGGACGATAGACACGTGCGTCGATGAAAAATGAAAATTTTCACACGTCCCCAAAGTCATGTGCCTTCGGACAAGGTGACCGTAAAATCTTTGCCGAAAATAAATACGGTTTTTTCCTGAAAATCAGCAGAGTGAAGAAGATCTCTGAGGTACATTGACGCGGTACACTTGTGAAGTACACGTACGTAAAATGCAAGTACGGATTTCCATACGAAAATGGTCGGTTTCCAAATCTTTGACGATTTTAGAGATTCGATCGTCAACCTACGTGGTGCCACTCAAATCATAACACGTATGTAAAAACCTATTCACAGACGATACGCGATGTAACCGAGGCCTCTGTAATACATAAATTTTGCTGTCCGTACTATTACAGAGACCTCATACCCTAAGTGCTCTCACCGTGGAGCTCACATAACGACAAAAAGTTACTATCTGCAACCATTTTATTTACATGTGGTCGCCGCAGTTTTGTTACCGTAAACGCTCGCCGGCCGTGTGAATTGCTAATTTTATTATGACGGTCGACGTTCGCAAGCGCGACAAAATTTTAAGTGGTTGAAACAATAATATGAAAGTCAAAGATGTCCAACCGATTGACCGTCAAATTTATACTCAACGGTACTTTATTTGTACCATTGTGTACTTCAAACGTACGTATTTTGACAAATGACGTAAGTGACTGTGCGCAACCAAAACAGTCACAGTCATGATCAATTCCCTTTTATCCACCGTATTCTATACTATATTCGACATTTGACAGCTAACACTAAGAGCGTTGTTCCATTAGGCGGTCTCAGTAAACGTCAAAAAATCGTCTACTGAAGCCATCGTTCCATTGTGTCGGGTCAGTAACCGGCATTGTTTTTTCATGGCAAAAATTGATTGGTCCACGTAATAGATGAATACGATTTTGAAAATCTTCAAAGAATCTTTGACAGCAAATTGTGACCACCTATTCGTACCAGCGAATGTAAAAAGTGACTCGTACGACGAATTGAATATAATCTGTACGAGCGGATGAAACTTAAGATTTGTAAAAGCGTACGAAAATGTCAGAATGGTTAGTGGATAGCAACAGACGCGTGAAACAATATCCTCCGTCAAAGATTTTCTTGCGTCTTCCGGTGGCCTCGCATCCTCCCTGGCGAAAGGCACATGTCATACGCGACGTGTACTCACCTGGTTCCGCGGTCGTCGTGGATATTTGTTCACTTTTCCACGAGGCACGGTGCTATTCGTTCAGGCGCTAAGAATTGACCTACTCCGGGCCACTTGTTGCGAATTGAAAGTGTCAGACGATGGAGAATCCGATTATGCATCCGACGGTCCACGTTTACGCCCATAAACGTGGAGAATCAAATCTCTCATTCAGTTGGCTTGTTTTTCTGACATTTTATTTTTTCTGGTACGGCGCTGTACGAAAGAGTACGGCTTTCAGTAGACAACGACACTTTTTCCCTAATGGAACCTTACCCTAAACCTGACGAAATCACGTCTATAGATCTATGTTCGAGCAGTTTTCCATTTGGTACGGATTTGACGTTTACATACGAATTGAGTTTTTGATGTCCACTTTTTTCTGTCGTTGTAGGCATAGCATGATAGCATCAACCATCACATATTTTCTCGAAACGGTCAAGAACTTCAGTACTGTACGTAACTAAAATCTGCAATACGTGAACTTATCAAAAAGCCTTCTTAGGCCTATGTTCCATTCGGCCGTTTTACCAAATATAAGTCGGCCACGACCATTTTGGTACACTTGTACTTTTGTCCTCAACTCGTACTGAACAATAGTACTTCAAGTTCGGGCTGAAAATTCATCCCGAACTGTGCTGTAAAAAGGAAATATTTTGTAACATAGTTCTGAAAAGCCCAGAACTTGTTTAGGCGTACCGTCGTAGCCACGGTGAGTACCGTACTTGTCGGTGCCGTCTGCCACCGACGTACGGCTCAACAGAGTCGCCTCCGATACGCTGGAGAAAAAATAGTGTTTGTGACAGCCGGGGCATCTCCTGAGCTCTGCTGAATCGCTCTCCGCCAGGTGTCGCCAAGATGGCTGCGAAACTCAGCTGAAAAACATTCCCCGCCAAGGGAAATCTACAACTAATAATAAAAAGGAGATCACCGAGAAAGTTGTGCAGCTTCTGAAAACCTTTCACCAATCCTCCTGCTTTCATCCCTTTCTCTTCTTTTTCTTTTACGGACAGCTTTTCTAGGAAATTGAACACTCTTTCCCTTCATTTACGCCTCGAAACGTTGAACCTGGTCGCTCATTTACTGCTAAAGGAAATAGCAGCCATGGCTTCCAGATACGGACTCAGCAAGAGTGCTCTTATTGTCGTTCTCGCATTTGTCCTTTTCTCCACGCTGGCAGCCGCGGCCGTGTGTCCTGACTATCGCTTCAACAGCAGCTGCAATTCAGGAAGCTGCGTCAACAAAGGCATGAAGGGGAAGTTCAAGGTGAGACAGAGAGGGACAGAAAAACAGAGAGAAAGAGAGAGTGATGGAGAGAGAAACAAAGAGAGGGGCGCAGAGTGAGAAAGCTACAAAGTGGGACGAGTGAAAGGGACAAAAAGGGAATGACAGAGAGAGGAACAGTGAGAGAGAGAAGGCAAGAAGGGGAAGTCCAAGGTGAGGAAGTGGGCAAACGGGAAACATGTTTGGTCTGAAGGCGCAATTTTCCAATTTTTGCCATCTTTCTTATTTTTTCCGAAGGCATGCGGAATGGACTGTAGAATGATCTTCTTTTTTGTCCTGTTGTGCCAGATTCCGAGCAACTGCCCCCTTCTTGTCGGTTATGGCACTTCAGCTTTTTACTTGGCGGGAGAGCTTCCGGATGACACGGAAGTCAACGCCAAAATTTTCGCTTCAAAAAGGAAAAATGCGACTTCCTGCTGCCGGAAGTGCAAAAAGCATAAGAAGAATGGAGTTTGCACCTACTGGCAGTTTCTCAACTTGTAAGTGAACCGCAAACCTCCTTCCCTCTCATCCCATTTGCAGCCATGGCTATCTTACCGCCGTCGACCCTTGTCGGGCATGTGATTCCTCTCTGTGAGACGCCGGAAAAGGTATACTGCTGATATACTGTTGGAAGTCTTACCTGGTAATCTCCGTGGGTTATTTACTGCAGGGGTGCTTATGGTGGTGTGTGCTTTATCTACCTCGGGGGGAAGGGCCCGGAGTGCACGGATGACGTGCTCGTGAAAACCCGTGTGGGAGGAAAATGCAAGATTCCGGTAATCAAGAACGATCCTCATCTGGTCGGAGCTCACGGAACCCAGTATGACTTCAGTGGGGCTCCCGACAAGAGCTTCTGTCTCCTCTCTGACAACAATCTGCACATCAACATGAAGATGACCGGATACCTCGACAACCGTACGGAAAGTGCAACTTTATTGAAGGACGGGAAGGCTGTCAGGACATGGATTCGTGAGGTAGGTCTCATGTGGAATGCCGAGGGGAAGAGTCACAGTTTAAGACTCGTGGCCCGGAGTGGGAAGGAGACGACACGTGGAGACGGATACCTGGCCATGGCGGTTTTCGATGGGAAGACTCTTCCTCGAATGATGGTCGGTGATGAGGATGTTCTCGGAGGAGGTCTCGTATTTAAGATGGAGGCTGTGGAGAAGCAGGGCATCTATGACGTGGATGTGTACAATGTCGTCATCGGGGACCTCTTGGACATGGAAGTGAGTCTCCGAGTGGCGAATCCTCTGTTGCAGAGACCGGAAGATGCGGAGACCCACATCAGCTTGGGCTTCAACTCCGTCAAGGTGAGGCGTCTCACAATTACCTTACCTTCTTATATCTTTTTTTTTATTTTTTCATTGTTCATTTCTTTGAGTGCTCTCTGACCTTTTGTTCGAATTTTCTTCCGATGATCTCCTGTGTCCAGACTACCCCCTCCATCCATGGAGTCTTGGGTCAAACATACCGTGAGGGCCGCGAGGTGAGAGCGGCTGAATTTGGGAAGTTGGTGGCCGCCCTTCAACACCCCATTTCAGGAGATGGGGAGAGTGGAAAGGGTTTCCTGGACGGTCTCCCCTCCGACTATGAGGTTTCGGACGTCATGAAACCCGACTGCAAGTTTTCGGCTTTCCAGGGATCGGAATCGAGTCTGAGTTCTGTCGCTCTGCAGTAGAAGAAACTTGTTGCTAGGTACCCAAACTGTCAATTACAGTTTTTCCAGGTTTTGGTTTTCGCTCTTTCCGATTATGGCACCTGGACCATATCTATCTGCTAGACTTCATGACCACAGCCTTTTAGCGACGGTTATTTGTACATTATAAGTCTGATTTATTGTTTGGAAATAAATAGCCACCTGTAATTTTAGTGGAAAAATGTTTGGATTAGTTTCAATTTTTATTTTGATGCTGGCTAGACTTGTAAAGACAAATTAGCGAGACAGGGTTATGTAGTTGTAGGAAGGGACCGCAGTGAATTCCGTTGTACTGGAATAACAGGAGTTATGAATCCATTTTCTGTCAATTTCCATATTCATTGACAGCTTTTTATTATTGGAGAAAGCATTGGGAAGTTGTGTAATGGGCACGCGATGTCGGCAGATTCTCTGGTGCATTTTCATTTGGTGATGTGCCTTTGTGGATGTGTACATGGCTTCACATAATCCGCATCAAGTAACCATCTGAGATTTTTCTGTTAATCGATAATTGAGAAAGTTAAAGCAAACTTTAAATCGTATGACAAATGCTGCCATACATGAGAGCTGAATTCTACTCCAAATCTTTTAGCTTTGAGGTTTTTAATTCCCACAGGATATTATTGTAGAATTATCTATAGTTGTTGTCATTATTTCAAATGTTCTTGTCCCTCGGGCCAAATCTAAGCTAATTATTTAATCAGAGCTAGACACTAACCCACTTTTGGGAATGTTGTTCAAGAGGAAACAATGGATCAATAAATGTACGAAAGAAGAAGACAAGTGAATTGTGTCTGGTATTTGCGAGAGGGGAGAGAGCGGGAGGGGGTGAGAGAGAGAGGTATGTGAGAGGTGGATTGTTGGAAGCCATGACAAAAGACAAAAATGAATCAAAGCATTTGGGAATTTTTGTGATCGAGAGATAATTTCATTAAGAGAAGAGAGCTTTTTATACAACGTATCAAGGCGCTAATTTTTGTGGATAGTGATGTAAAACATTTCATAGAGCGAGATTTGGACGTCTAAATGAAGGCCAAATCTATTTATTGAAGTTGACCTACGGAAGAAATGAAAGAGCGTAAAACCGAACAAACACTTTGGCGACCACACTCAACTAGGACAAGTAGATGTAGGGCAAAAGAGGCTAAGGTGGACATATGGACTCAGGAGAGAAAAACATAACGCTAACTTACCCTTAATACCCCTCTAGAAGCTAAAACTACAAAGAATTAGTTAGATGAAAAGAAAGGGAAATCTGGAAACTATGAGGAAAGAGGAGGACGAAGGCTTGAGGAGAAACGATGCTATTCAAAATGTGGTTGATGAAGGGCCTCAGTGAGTAAATCGGCCACTTGATCCGTAGATTTCACATAGAGAAAATGAAGGGTTTCATCCTCCACGCGCTCCCGAAAATAATGATACTGGATGTTGATATGCTTGGTGCGTTCATGGTGGATCGGATTCTTGATCAAGGCGAGGGCCCATTTAGAGTAGAAGAAGATAGGAGTGGGATTGGAAGGAGGAAAACCGAGATTGGCGAGAAGGGACCGGAGCCAGACAGCCTCCTTGGCACCCGGCTGAATCCAGCCGGCCCCCAAAATTTGCCCAGTGAATCCGTTCCGGATCCGACGCTGCTGATTCGGATACCCCATTGTGAGCTCTTCCATGAATCGCTTATAGTGTTCAAAAATTATTACTGTAAAAAATTATCGCTAAATTGGGTTTCATGACCTAGAGGCAACAAAATTTTTACTCTAATTAACACACATATCATTGATTCAGATGCATAATTGATGAAGTACTGTAGCCGCATAGCCTGTGTTCAAATAGTTGACGTTAGGACATGTGAGAACAGGTTCGCGCTACTTTTTCCGTCTTTATTACTATGAATCAAATGCAAGGTTGCTTTCACTTTTTGACGCCAATCACTTGTGTCGACAACGTTCTTTGACACTTTTTTGTACTTTAGTACGAAATTGCAAACACTTTTAGTTTTGATTGACACATTTCGTACACTACACTATTTTAAAACTTTATAAATTAGTGTAATTGACTGTAAACCATACCTATATTAACTTAAAGGGAAAATTGGTATAATTAATTATACTTTAAGTTCGAGGGTCAAAATTTAGGGGCGGTATTACAGCGTTATCAGCACTATAAGCGTTTCAAGGTGTAACGAATGAAGCGAACAAAACCAGACCGATACAAGTTGAATCATGAACACTGTTGATACGCCGATTCTCACAATGCACACTAACGGCAGGGAGGGAGGGAGGCAGAGGTCGCAAAAGTAAAAATAAATCATACCCAAAACCGACCGTTTTTTTTTTTTCAAAATCTGAGTAACCGACGCCCGACCGAGTTTTGTCACGCTCCAAAATTGTTAACCGTTAACCGACCGTCGTTTACGAAAAAAAAAAAAAACCGAATCTTGATTTTTCGCGACTAACCGTGCCCGCCCGTAACCGAAAAAGTACAAAATTAATCAATGTACGACGGAATAAGCCAATAATTACGATTTGTCGCGTTCCTTAAGATTTGCGAAATGAATAGTGTACTACTGTGTCAGATTTGCGACGCTTTGTCGCGTTGCCTAAGATTTGCGAAATGAATATTGTGTCACCGTGTCAGATTTGAGACGCTTTGTCGCTTTCCCTAAGATTTTCGAAATGAATAGTGTACTATCGTGTCAGATTTGCGACGCTTTGTCGCGTTCCCTTTAATTTGCGAAATAAATAGCTTACTACAGTACCGTGTCAGATTTGCGACGCTAATCATGATGCCACGTACTTCCACGATACCAAAAGTACAAAGAACAATAATTTGGAAAAAAAAAGTACAAAATTTTCATTTTTTTTGGTTTTTTGTTTGACCGACCGTAACTGACCGTTTTTTTTTTCCTGGTGAGCCAACCGACCGTAACCGCCCGACCCCCAAAATTTGGCAACCGAATCCGTTCCGGATCCCGCGCGGTCGGTCGGTTAACGGTCGTCACGGTTTCGGTTGACCGTTTGCGACCGAGGGAGGGAGGGAGGGAGGGAGGGAGGGAGGGAGGGAGGGAGGGAGGGAGGGAGGGAGGGAGGGAGGGAGGGAGGGAGGGAGGGAGGGAGGGAGGGAGGGAGGGAGGGAGGGAAAGAGGGAGGGAGGGAGGGAGGGAGGGAGGGAGGGAGGGATGGCAGGAGGGCGGGCGAGAGGGCGGGCGGGCGGGTGGACAGGCGGGCAGTTGGGGGATGGCTAGGTCAATTCCCTTGTTTTAACTTCAGCTAAAACGGGAGTTAAAACAAGGGAATTAAAACACGAGCGTAGAGTGCGTTGGGCGGCAGGCTGTACACCGCCAATCGCTATAAGCGTAGTGTACGCTAATTCCGTCCCGCTTTTTTTTATTTTATTCTTCAATATCGTAGCTTATTCTATTTTTTTATGTACGCCATTTAGGGTTATTTTCCAAGTACCGTACAAAACGGAAGTACGTCATCTTTTAAATTGTGTGGTGTACGGTCAGAGTTAGACCGTACCAAAACATACCTTTTTAAGTGAAAAGGTACAATTCATTATGTTTAGTAGCCGCGGACGCATGAGAATGAGCGGTCTAAAAAAGGGATGAAATCGGGTTGTCAAATATCACGTTCGCATATATCCGTCCAACAACCACGTTTCGATTGTGTGAACGTACTATTTGTGTACGATTTGTCATATTTTGCACAAATACCTATATTAGTGTAAGCATAATTGCGACCGACATTTACTTTTTTCAAAGACCCAAATTATAATTATTAAACATTTAGAATGTATGTTTATTTTCAAAATTTTCAAATTATTAATTAGCGTAAACCACGGTAATTATTCATATACGCTAAAGAAACTTCTACACTGATAGCGAATGGCGGTGTACCATACAAAAAACTACGTATCGCCCTATGGATACACCCCGCATCGTTATTAGTGTCAACGACACTAATTTCGGTTCTTAAAATTTTGATTTTTTTCCTCAAATAGGATACATGATTTTAATTTTTCCTTGACGCTAATTAAGGTACCGTAAAAAATAGCGTAAAGGACGAATTACAATAATATCTAAATAGTGTGGTGTACAGTCGACGTCAGACCGTACATAAAAGAACCTTTTCAAGTGAAATTTTACAAAAAATGAGTTAAATCAGACGCGCACGCATAGGATCGTGCGCTAAAAAAACGGGATTGTTTTGACACGTAAATTAGTCTTACATGTACGGATATTTAAATTTCACGACGGCGTACGATTTTTAATATTTTGTACGGATACATATATTAATGTATATAATCGTACAACGAATATTACATTTTTGTTGTTCCCAAATTAGCATAAACGCCGAAATTAGAATACACCTTTTAAAAAAAAAATAAATAATAATTAGCGTCAATGACGGTATATTTACTTCCACATTATTTAAACTTTGACACTAATAACGATGCGCGGTGTAGTGTATTACTGACTTAGGGTGGCGTTCCATCATTATTTTCTCTAATTGTACGGCCAACATTACAAGATGCCGCATTTTGGACGATGTTCTTTCGCGCAGGGTCTGTAATCTACGTGCTCAAGATTGAGTGGTACCACGTAAGATAAGATTCTATATTGAAAATCGTCAAATAGTTTTTCACCGACCAACTTCAACTCGAAATCTTCATTTGCATCATAGTTCAAAACTAGGTGAAAGCGGGTTTATACAATATGCGTATTGTATGCATAACATACAATATGGCCCTAAGACCCATATTGTATTCCTACCTATTCGGACCAATTAAAACATTCGGACCAAAAATTGGACCAATTAAAACATTCGGACCAAAAAAAATTATTTACACCGTCAGATTCGGACGATCGGACGGTCGCTGATCAAAGTAACAATCTAAGAAGATCACATGAAAAGCCCATAACACAACTTACGATAAAGGCGCCTACCAAAGGCCTACCATAAAAACGCCTACTTTTGAACAATGATTTGTATAACATGAATGTGCGGACCAGGTCATCGTACCACACAAATTTTGTACTCTTTGCAGACGGCTTGTCAGATGCTAGCTCAATTTAATAGGGTTTCTATTTTTTCGCGCGACAAATGAGCGCTGCCACAAGTAGTGTGACGAATGGATGGTAACAAAAATAGCGCGAGGAAAGCTCGTTATGAGATTACTTTTGTGATTTTAGTTGGATTTTTGAATGTATATATCATGTGCGATTTTTTTTGATTTCCTTTAGTTGCCATCTTGACACGTATGTTCATATCCAACGTGTCGCCGCTCAAATATTTATGTAAATGGTGATGTACCTCCTCGAGGTACATCACCATTTACAAAATTTTTTGAAACGAATGCTTCGCGAAAAAACATCTAACGGTCATTGTTACCTCCTAGACCTTTGGAGAATATTGGCAAGATTAAAACAAAATAAGAGGTACGACGTAGTTCGGAGAGGTCCGGATTTTTGTAAACAACCTCACTTTTCGTCTGATGGAACGCCACCCTTACTGTATTGTAGACAAGAGTTGCACGATTCATATAAAATGCTAGCGCTAATTTATTGGGCTTGCATTGTATCGTAGAATATCGATATCTTTCACGTCAGCACAGTATTCTACATTTTCACTACAGTACAATACTGTAGTATAGTGCATAGAATACGGGCTCATAAAAACGCTAGAACGATAGAGTATTGTACATCGTTATTAGCGTTATGAACACTATATTGGCACCCCCAACTTTTGACTCCAAAACACGAAATGGAATTAATAAAACTAATTGTTTTTCTACGTTAATTAAGGTTATGGTGAATTAGCGTTAATAATTATAATTTATGATTTAATTGAATAGCGTGGTGTACGGACGTGTCATTCCGTACAAACTGGTACTTTGTTAAGTAGAAAAGTACGGATTATGGATTAAATTAATCGCGATCAAACGTAAAACTGCGCTTAGAATAAAAGGCAAAATGATATTGTACCTATTTTAGTGTAGAGATATTGATCCCGTATTAATTATACGGGAGAAAACCCAAATTATATGAATAAATTAGAGTAAAAGGACACGACAGTGTACGATTTGTCAGATTTTGTACCTTCACCTATTTTACTGTAAAGATCCTTATGGCAGATCCGCTGTACCCAAATCAGCGTTATGGATCAATTTGAGTAATTTTTTTTTTCGAAATCTTGAAAAACTGAAACTACACTGTGAATCGTTATTAGACTTATGTACTCTATATCGACGCCCCAAAATTTTGACATTGATACCCGAAATACAATGACTGATTCTATTTTTTCCGTGGCGCTAATTACGGTTCTTGTGAATTAGCATCAATGGTGTCACCGTACATATTTCATGAATAATGGTGTACAGTGGGTGGTTGTACGTGCATCACTGTACTTCATTATCGGAAACCGTACGGAAAGTGTGATGAATATATGTCGGTCGCATATAGAACTGCGCTTAGAATAAACGTGGAGTGGAGTTTGCTACATAGGCGTTCGTATGTATTCAGATGCTGGTTTTTGTGTGTGATAATGTGAACAGATGACATGTTCACAT
>JBBHKE010003109.1:0-42387 GCA_037447655.1 Zygnema cylindricum | reverse complement strand
CAACTTTCAGAGCATTCCGATGTAAGGGTACTTTCGCATGTGCTAAAGTTACAGTTTTTTTATGTCGTTTTCCTCCATAACTTAGAAAAAAATGAGAAAATCCGCAGCCGTACCAAAAAAATGAAATTGACACCGTACAAGTTGCGTTACCTTACAACTTTAAATGTACTGCAATTTGTCGTCTAGCGCGAAGCAGTTTGTCATCTAGCGCATTTCGACCCGATTTCGCGTCCTTCCAGCTCATCTTCAAACTTTATATAAAATCACCTCGCGAGGTGATTTTAAATAAAGTTCCACAAGGTAAACGAATAGGCATATGCTGTCAAACGTGCCAGAAGTTTTTTACAATTTTTGAGCGCGAAGTACCAAAAAAAAAACCCACCGCACATTTCCAGCCTGTGCGTGACTTTTTTCCGTGCGTTTTTTTCCGTACAGGGGCCGTGGAAAGGGTTTCGACCAACGGACGCCGTTTCGCAAAAGCGAAGTCTGTGAAAGCGCCTCTCTCTCTCTCTCCTTCTCCCACTAACGCGTATATCTCACAATTCTTGCAATGAAAAAAGGCAAGAAACGTATCAAATGAAAGATCTATAAAAAATATTTCTTTTGACAGTCTTTTAGCCTATTTTGGTGGCAAGTAGAGTGAGAATGGACGAAAAAACAAAATCGGGCAACCATGGCGGAATGTTTTGGAATTTGTGACGTTGACGCTTTCATAAGTACGCGTGACGTCAAAATATCACGAACTCTAAACATCTACAATGTCACAAGTAGCTAGACGTCTACAACCGTCTCTATTTTGTAAACATCATCAATTGTCGCGAGTTTTGTACGCGTCTACAATCGTCACAAATTACACCCACGTCTACGTCCGTCACAATCAAAAGTTACAATTTCATTTCATTACATACAAATGCTCTGAAAGCTGTACGGAGAATCTTTGCTATAAAACAAAGTAACAAGATAAGTTTCGGTTACATGCGAAAATACCCTAAGCGTAAATAACTTGTTACTTCAAAAGTGTTAACCGTAGATATGCAACGAAACATGTGACAAATATACGGTACACAAAATGTTGCGAAACTTCCACTCGGCTTCTGTTGAAATCACTAGATTTAGGGGAGATATTTTATAGGTCTTTATTGATTAGAATAGCTAAAAGAAAAAGCGTAGGCAGTCTGCTTCCATCTTCTCTCTCTAGCCCCCATACTTGTTGTAGTCACTGAACGAGAGAGAGGGCGGTGGAGCCATGGCTGCCTCAGCTCTTTAGGCGGACTAAAGAGTGACCTACGTCACTCTCAACAAAAAGGTTGAGTCCGCCAGGACTCGAACCTCCGACCGACAGAGCGAGGTGTAGCCGTCAGCTCTTACCGATCCGTCTTAGTAGTCCGTTAGGATACATAGGGTTTGATAACTATTTAAACATTAGCTAGATCATTAATTCGATTAACGGAATAACAAATTGAGGACACAAAAACTAGTTGAGTCTTTTAGTACGCACGAAACAAATGTACATGACATATGTTATTTTGAATGGCTAACATTAAAAGCTGGTCTGGATCCGACGACCCTCATCATCGCCGAGATCCCAGAATGACCGCCTTGGCGGTTTTCGGACGTGACATGACTTATCTACACGTGTCAAGATATCATTGGGAAGCCGGAAACCCGGGGAGGGCGAGGACAAGTGTGAAGGAGACAGGCATCCACTCCGTGGCCTTGTCGTACATATGCCGTACAGAAAGTACATCGGCCCTAGTACCTTTCTATATTGTACAATCTTCTGATTAGTTCGTACATCAGTAGATAGGGGTTGTGAGAGGAATTTAAGACTTAGAGGATTGAGGAGGTAGCCGCCTCTCTCCCAACAAGCTTGCATAAATATTGACATCTTTGCCAATTGATAATAAATCGCCTGGTTGGGCATTTTCAGTGATTTTTTTTGCTATGGACTCAGGGGAGTCCAGATTGCATAGGGGTGCAGTCAAATTGTCTATTTGCCTGTTTGAGTAGTAGGTGCTCTAGTTGAAAGTCGGTTAGGGAAAAACTACCTAGATGCTTCTTGGATTCTGCTGTCTAAATAGGGGACACAGAATTGCAGCTTCAATATCAAACGTCTACCCGCACTTTGTACGGTTTCTGTCACTTCGCAATGTCTGTACGCTACATTGTCGACGTGGAGGCATTGCAGATGTTTAAGGTTTGTGACATTATGACGTCACGCACGTCACGCTCAACTATGACAACGCCGATGTCACAAATTCTAAATCTTTTCCGCCATGGTTTCTTGATTGTATTTTTTTTTAATTTTTCTCACTCTACTTGCCATCAAAATACGCCCAAAGATAGTCAAAAGAAATCGTTTTCAGAGATCTTTTATTTGATACCATTATTGACGTTTTTCGTTGCAAGAACAGTGAGATAGACTTGGTCGTGGGAGAGGGAGAGAGAGAGAGGCGCTTTCACAGACTTCACTTTTGCGAAACGACGTCCGTTGGTCGAGACCCCTCTACGACCCCTATACAGAAAAAAACGCACGAAAAAAAATTCATGCACAGGCTGGAAATGTTCGGTGGGTTTTTTTTTTGGTCCTCCGCGCACAAAAATTGTCAAAAACCTCCAACGCGTGCGAAATCATATGCCTATTTGCTCACGTCGTGAAAATTATTTAAAATCACCTCGAGAGGTGATTTTATTTAAAGCTTGAAGATGAGCTGGAAGAAGGCGGAAGTGGGTCGAAACGCGCTAGACGACAAGTTACATCGCGCTAAACAAAAAACTACAATACAGTTAAAGTTTCAAGGTAACGCAACTTGTACGGTGGTAATTTAAATTTTTTGGTACGAGATTTTCTCGTTTTTTTCCAAGGTATAGATGTCAAGCTCATGTGCTTTTCAGGCATACCTTTATATCACCAAGGATTTCTGGGCCATTTTTACCCTGTACGCTCTTCAAAGTGCGGAGGAGTGAGTGCACCAAGCCGGACGAGATCCTTGTATTTCCTAAACTGAGCGGAACACACTTTACTTGGTGCCTAACAGAGGCCGGACGACGAAGTTCTACCGTCTCAAAGATTGCAGTTCCGTTATAGGGAACCATTTGCCACCAGCCCCTGTGGGGGGTACATTGTGGATTGCCATGTAACTTTCCGGATTTGCTTTTAGATCATGCTGGTAGGCGTCAGTAGGAATTTAGTTCAGTCTCAGCTGACTTTTTGTCCATTAATTATGTTAGGTCAAAGTCTCGCAAGTTAGTGTCTTTTTAAGGACTTTGTCTTATAATAGTGGACCAAATAATGACTTCCGGCCGCAGATCTAGCCGCAATCCGGAGCAAAACTTTTTGCCCCTAGTGTAGTACGGATTCTTTTGTTTTTTGTCGGTTCAATTACACTTGCTTGTCGCTCATTGGTTAATAGCGTAGCTTTGACTTTTGGACGTGCAATTTGACAAACTTTTATGTATAAGGCACTTGGGATCGACCTAGACAGGTTGCTTTTCAGTACTGTCTCCTTTAAAAACCCTCAGAAATTCCAACAAACCTTCTTTTGGAGAATCTTTGTGTTGTTTCGAAATTATTGCCATCTTGGTTTTGGATCTGTCTCTTGTGGAAATCACAGTCCAGGCGGGTAGTTGGCACTATCTTCCTTTTTGGGTGATTTTGGACTTTTTGCTGTTTGGAACTGAGAAGAGTCTGGTCAGTTCCGAGCTGCGGACACCGAAGGTTTCAAGAGTACCATACCTTTTGACGATACTATCGGGAGAGGGGTCGCCTTTTTCTAAATTGTCATCGTTGATTGCTGAGGTATGTTAAGCTTGCTTCGCTACATTTCACATTTTCTATCTTTTATTCTCTTTTATGAGGCAAGGTGATATTGTTAAATCTGGAAAACCAATCATATTTATTTATATATATCTACGTGGTAGTGCATTTGTGTCTTCATCTAGAGTTCCCTTTGCTTTTGAGTGACTGTTCCGGAGTAAACTGAAACCCCCTTGATCAAAACAGTGGGTTTTGAGGGAACACATGCGATAGACTTCCCGTAGACAAAGCACATTACTGAAAAACAACCTTTCTCCGCTAGGATTAGAGGGGATAGGAGCTTTGACCTTGGAATCTCTTTTTGGAAAGGAGCTCTAGTTACATTAATTTCTCTTTGTCTCTTTACCTCTGTCATCATGGGGGGAGGAGAGACTCCGGATAATGGATCCGAAGAGCAAGGTCGACAGGAGAGGCCTGTCCAAGTGGGAAAGGCTCAAATGTCACAGGAGGCCCAAGAAAGGAACCGAGTGCCTCCTCAAGCCCGGCCCAAGCGGCAGGCGCAAAAGAAGCCCCATTTGGGTCCTCTTCCGGAGGTCGGGCTTCACACCAGATCCAAGATTCCCCGGGCCGAGATTCAGATTGACCCCGCGGTTTTGACGGATCCACGTCGCCCAGATCGTAAGGAACTCCTTGCCCTTCACGACCTCCATAAGCTGAAGGTGAAGAAGGAGTTGGTACAGAGAGTGGCTCGGACAGATCGAGTCAGGGTGGTTAGACCCGTGGGAGGGGTGGTGGAGACTTTGAGCAGCTCTTCGGAGAGCGGCTCTTCACAATCGGTGCAGGACAGGTCACAAGAGAGCCCCCTATTCTCGCCCTCCCCCATCTTCCTCTCAGGACACCGCAGCCAGAAGACCCACCCGGGAAGGTACCTCTTCTCGGCCTCGTAGAGGAGAAGGGGGTATCAAGAGGGAAACACGAGATCCATTGAGGGGGAAGAGGTTTGACCACCGTGACAGCAAGGGGAGATTCGCACCGCTTCCCAAGGAGGAGACTTCCCCAACTCCTGTGTCTGCATCAACCCACAAACTAGCTCCTGCACCACCGCGTGACAGCCCTCCTGGAGGGCTCTGGCGATCTGAACGAACTGATCCAGAGGTTCCGGGTACGGGACCAAAATATTTGTCCGAGGGAAGGTGGCGGACCAGACCCAATGATCCCAAAATTTTGGGGATGGGGATAGGGGATCTTACCAAAGTGGTTGAAAAGGCCAAGGAACTAGTGGAGGTTCTAAAACCCAAGGACAGGCTACGGCGGGGGCCGGACCTGCCAACGTAGATTAGGAGGACTTCGAGATAGAAAGGAGAAAAGAATGGGCACAGGAATTGATGCTTATTCGGGAAGCTCAGCGTGGGGCAAGTGGGATTCTCATCGGGCAAACCCCCCGTACACCGGAGACGAGCCGCAGGCCGAAGCACCAGCTCTGGGAACTTCTCCTCTTGCAAGAACACAACCCGATGTTCCTTCCTCCGGGCCTAGGTGAGAGCCTCCTTTTCAGCGCGAAGGGGGGGAAACAATAGGACCTAACAAGAGGGGTTTGGGTGCTGATTTACCTTGTGAGTCTACTGCGGTTCCCGGGGAAGAGAGAACCTTTGTCTTGGTGGAGTTGTCTTCGGCAGTGGAGGCTTTGGTGGAGTTACCATCGGACGAGAGAATTCACATTCCCTTGAGGCCGTCAACACCCCCTTCACCTCTCTGAGCATCTTCAGATCTCCTATCTTTTCCTCCTCCTCATTCCTCTCCCTCCCCGGGTCCTACTACATAGCCCCGGGATTGCCCTTCACCATCTGTTTCTCCCGCTGCAGAAGGCTGGGGGTCTATAAAGCCCCATGTTTTACCTTACAAGCACGTCCCGCTTACTCACCTCCTCACAGACGTTCCTCATCCTCTTGCTTTGGAACTCCTCCTCCCGAGACCTCTAGATGGCGACCAAGGAGACACACACCTTTTTAGAGACAGACACCTTCTCCCTAGAGCCTCCTGTCGTCCTCTTCTCCGCCACCACCCCTTCCCCAAGGACCTCGACCTTGCCTCAACATCCCATAGGTGGATTGGGTTATTAGGGAAGAACAATACTCTCCTGGATATAGAGGAGTACTGGGGAATATCCTCCCTCCTACGATTCTTTTTGGCGCTGGTACTTCCTCTTTGGGAGGAGGATCCAGACCTATCAGAGCAACACCTGCTTCCGGAGGAGGACACGGTTCCGCTCCCGAGGAAGAGGATACAGGAGTCATCTCCCTGGCTTAGTTTGTGAGTCCTACCGGGCCTTCCTCGTCACACTTCACCAATTTTGTAGAGGTAGAAAAGGAAATGGGGGACATCCGGATCTTTACAAGAGATAGCTCGGGGATTGCCTTTTCAGACTTCGAGTTGCTGTGGAAGTCTTTCACTCTATTTGAAATCAATAAGTAAAGGGGAGGAGCAATTCTAGATGAATTCGGGACAACCCTCTTCCCCATGATGGTCCCCCATCTTTTTACAGGGGCGTTGGCAGATTACAAAAAGCGTCAACCTCTTTTGATGGCTCCTAGCATCAAGATCTCGGATCCAGCCCTTGATGCGGCTGTCCTACAAGCGAAGGCTAACTTAGAGGCAGCGGCTGCAACCCTTGTAACCGCTACCTTCACACATGACATGAAATTGCAGGCACAAGGAAGTGCCTATGTTAACCAGCTGCAAGATTCAAGCAGCCCAGACAGCAACTCGCATGGTTGCTAATCCTAACCCCTATACCACTCTGCTAAACATCTAGAGACTCCTCTATACAGAGAGGAACGAGTCAACAATCAAGGAATTCACGGAATTCTCATGCTTGAAGAACGAGACTCCCCATACTCTCTTCACTTGACTTTCAAGCCTTTGTCAGAAAACGAAACTGTCCACGATTGACCTTCCAGCAATGGCAACTAAATACTTTCTCACTGTCCGTAATTCATTCGGACCGACAAGGCAGACAACTCTAAATAACTGGATTGCCGGACAAGCTATTCACGACATCAATCCCTCCGCCAAGGAAATCTCACTGGTGGCAATGAAAGTATATGACCACTTTGTCCACAGTGAGGCAATGGAGAAGGGCGTGACCGGCAAAGCCCGAGCAAATTTTGCAGGATTCGTCGTGGAGACCTCCTAGAATGAGGAGGAACAGGCTGAACTTCTAGCTTTGCGGAAACTTAAAGGGAAGCAAGTTGCTGACAGCGGGGCACAACCACCTATGGGAGTAGATGAGCGGGTATTCTCTATAATTGCATACATTGTGAGCAGCCGGGTCATTGTTGGAAGCAGTGCAGAAGGAAATTTAAACCGGAGTTGGCTTTGAAACTTGAGGAATGGGAGAAAGAACGTGCAGAAAGGACCTTGAAACAATAAGAAAAGCTAAAGGGAGGGAGGGGAGAGGACAAGACACCGGTAACCAATGATATTTTCCGTCCCACTCCACGGAGCGAAACCTTTTAAATGTCCCAATCTCAGTTGCGGCAAATCAAACTTCTAAAGTTTGATGACGCCCAAATCTCCAACGAGATCCAGAGTAAATATACCACCGAGGGTGCGAAGTGCGAAGCTTTTGGATTTCTGGGGCACAAAGAAGGGCAATGTTTTCGGAAAAATGGAGTACCCAAGGAAATGATGCAATTTGCTTTGTTTACGGGAGAAGTAGAAACAACGGTTAACCCTTTCCCACTCCAACTTCTTTACTCGTGGGGGCGCCAACTTATGCCCACGCCGAAGAGACGTGAGCGAACTTCGGTTGCTTCGGCAAGGCTTACGCCCGAGATCATCATACAGCAGCAGAGTCAACAGCTAGCCGCAATGGCTGTAGAGTTGGCTGCCCTCCGCTTAGGATCTTCTTCCCGGCCTGCTACTCTCACAACAGCACAAGGACTCCGAAAGCAAAAACAGGGGATGTTATTGAAGCTCCCGGAGCTTGAGCTTCAAGGCACAGCGGGTGCCAACGATGACGACTTATTGGGCTGGGATTTGGAACCTCAAATGCCCACCATGCCCTACCCTTCCTGTCCGGAGCTTGGAATGTTGGGATGGAAGACAACCGCCGCCAACTCCGCCATTCCACCTCGATGCAAAGACAGGACAGGCAGAAAATGAGTTAGAGGGATCACAACTACAAAGCTACAAGGCCTTTGTCAATTACTCCCGGGGCAATTATGCTAAACAGCGACATTGGCTTAGGAATCAAACCCAATCACCCACCAACTCTTCCTCCCAAACCTAAATTGCCTCTCGGTTTCGAAAATTACTAGAACGAGAAACAAGAAAAAGAGAAAGAGTCACTAGAATGAGAGAAAAATGACAATCAAGATTGGTTTGAGAAATATATGGTTCAACACCCGGAGAATGACACTCCTTAAACACCTCCCATCCCAAATTCCGGCTCTGAGAGTGTGAAAGAAAGACAGGATCTGGATCTGCAGGAACCGAACTCATCAGCATCTTCACCGAAAGAAACTATTCTTTCCTCGAAACCGACTGTTATGCTAGTCCGACACCTCATGCCATATGCCCTCACTCACATAAAGACTTTAGCATCCTCCCACAACCTGCCCGAAGAAATCCTCATTGAGGCATTAGGAAAGGAGATCCACTCGGGAAAGGGAAAGGTCGACAGGACCACTCCGCCAACCGCAGTATTTTTGTCCAACGATCCGAAAACACCTATAGTGGATAGGGACTACAAGGCCTTATGTGTGGCCCTTATACAGAACCGAACCGAGAACTTCAAGCTCAACGCGTACGAGGGATACGAAGACGCTTTGGTTGACACCGGGGCGCTCCCCAACCTCATCACCACCTCCGCTTTGCAGAAAATCCCCGAGGAACAACGACCCGAAATCTGCCCAAGTAGTATTTGCTTAAGCACCATAAGCAGCCGCAGTCAACCCTTCCATGGAATAATCAAGGCCATGGAAATTGAGTTTTCTGATGACGGAGGCCAACGGGTGAAAATTGAGCTTCCCTTCTTGGTGGTGGAAGGGACCAAATTCGAAATTCTGTTGGGAATGGCCACTTGGACCCAGCTGAATATGAGTTTGAGCGTGTGGAAGGAACAATGTACAGTTCGGGACTCCAAAATTCCGGAAGCAACCAAAGTGGTGGTTCCTTTGGACTTATGAAACCAGGGGAAGACAAATGTCCATGTTTTTGGTTGCTACCCGGTGTACACAACATCATCTCCGACAAAACTGTTTGGCAGTTCTACAGATATCGCCAAAGAAATCTAGCAATTCCCAATTTCCAAGCGGTGGGAGAGGAATATAAGAATAAAATATTGCAGGTAGCAAAACTCCGGCGGGGAGTGGATAAGGCATTTTAAGCCTTAACATTGAAGGAAGCCGTTTCTACACCACTGTCAATTGCTTCCAAACCCAAGTCCGGTAACGAGGAGTTTAATTGATAAGTGGTGTCATTGGCAGTCCTCGATTCCGGACTACGTATTTTATCTCTATTTTCGGGAATTAGTTCTGATTTGGAAGCAGTTTTGAAAACATGATATCTGGTTGAGTCATACGCAGCCGTGGAAATATCACCCGAGGCGCGGGCTGTCAGCGAACACCGCCTCCATCAACTTCATCACCTATATCCTCAACGGCTTCCAGTGACAGCTTTTTCCAAAGCTCACCGAAGTTTTCCCAAAATGTAGAAAACATCATGGCGCACCATCTAGCCAGTTTGGGAAGAGTGGATTTGGTGTTGGCAGGCTGGCCTTGTCAAGGATACTCCCTAGCGGGACAAGGAAAAGGGCATCAAGACCGCAGAAGTGGAACATTTCACCGGATGATCGAATTAATCACGTGGGTTCAACAACTCCAAAACACACCGGTGGGGTACGTTCTGGAAAATGTCAACCCGGGAGATGATAAAAGGAAACAGGTTGCGGACAGCTAGAATCACGTAACCCAAATTTTAGGAGCTCCTTTGGTTTTTTCGACACCTTACAGATGGGATCCCGTGCACACAGAGTAAGGGCATATTGGACAAATATGATCCCACTTCCAGTACTGCAACGATTGTTGGACAAGCAAATTCCTGACCCGCAAAATTCGGTGCAGCAAATACTTGGGGAAGGTAGGATGGCCACCCTTGTGACGCGACCAGACCGCTCTCTTTTCTTTCGGTGCAACAAACCGAGATTACCACGGAGAGCACTCCCGACTTTGGTTTTTTTCCCTCATAGTCACGCTTATCGAAAAGGAGCAGCGGGAATGATTTTTGACACGGGAAGAAGCCATGGGATTTCATAAAGGCACCACAAAAGCTCCAGGTATTTTGGACCTTTAGAGAAGCAACCTAATTAGGCAGAGTATGGACTTGAATTCGATCACATAGGTACTCAAGCATGCACACGCCTTTTCCAGTCTCAAGTCCCCAGAATCCCTTCAAGCTCCTTAGTTGTTAGCGATGCACCCAACTTTGCAGCTTGAGGGGGGGAGAGAAAAGAGAAGAAAAATTAACATTTCACCACCATAGGTTTTCCCAGTGGGGGGGGCGGCAGCTCTGATGGCGACAACCTGGCACAAGTTGTAAGCAGTAGAGTCCTAGCCGGAGGACTATGAAACTCTGAGACCTCCATTAGCCCTCAGACTATGCAGATCCAAAAGAAGCTAATCTAGATAGTGCCGACTCCAAGTTAATATAAACCCAAGTGACTGACCCCTTGACAGTCAGAACCCCAATATAGATTCACCCCTGTGAAATAACACTTTCTGTGTATTGCCAAAAATAAGCAAATGTTCTGATGGTCAGAAACAAATGTCGGTATTTTTAAAGGAACTTAATTCCGAATTGATTTGATCGAGGAAACGGCTACTGTTTGGCAGAAGGAGTATCCTCTCAGTTTCAAGGAAAAGGAATTCATCACGGCTAAAGTCCAGACTTTGGTGGGAGCCGAATTGGTTTAAGAAAGTATCGGACTTCATGGGTTCGCTTCCCCGACATTTCTCCCTCCTAAGAAGGACTCGTCAAGGAAGACTATAGATTTTCGGATCCGCGGAGATTATCGCATGCTGAACACGGCCACCATCTCTGACCGGTATCCGATGCCGACTCTGAAATAGATATTCGACTCTCTTGCTGGCGCCACTATCTATTCCAGTCTGGACATGGAGAATGGTTTTAACCAGATTGCCATGGAACCGAAGCACTGGGAGAGAACGACATTTTGGGCTGGTTCCAGACTTCATGAATGGATTTATAAGAATGCATTGGCCAAATTCCAACGGGCAATGTACGAAGCGCTCCGAGGAATCGATTGTGCCAGGTGCTTTATTGATGATGTTTTTATACTCTCCAAATCTTTTGAGGATAACCTAGAGCAAATCCAGATCGTTCTTCGGGCACTCTAAGCAGCGCGCTTGAAAGAGGACCTGGGCAAAGGCATTTTTGGGGTACAAAAAAACATGTACCTCGGACATGAGGTGACTTCCGAGACTGTGGGTCCCCACATGGTCAAGGTGGCGGCCCTTGACGCTCTTCCCCCACCACAAGACATCTCGGCACTTCGCACCTTTCTGGGTCTGGCCAATTACTATCGGCGGTTTATCCCCGAGTTCAATAGTCACGCCCAGCCTCTTAACCAGCTATTGCAGAAGGACCAAGAGTGGCGGTGGGATGAACGACAATGAAACTTTATGTGCTCCATTGCCCACAGAAATCGCAGATCCTAAAGAAGCTTATCTAGATAGTGCCGACTCCAAGTTGATATATACCCAAATGACTGACCCCTTGACAATCACAGACCCATTATAGTTTCACCCCTATGAAATAAGACTTTCTGTGTGCTCAGTTCCACCACATAATGCAAAGTTAGAATATGAGTTTTGGACAAATTCACCCACTTTGAATTTCCCTTATAAATGCAGCTACCCTGGAAGGCGAAAACTTTGACGGACTACATTCGTGTGTAGCATGGACTCCCCTGAGTGCGCAGCAAAAAGAATCACTGAAAATGGTCAAGTAAATTGATAGATATGAATGGTCAAAGATGACCCTTTTGTACAAGAGCTCTCTCGGAGAAAGGCTGATACCTACTAAATTTTCTAAGTACTATCTCTCTCTAAAACTCTATCTACTGACGTACGGCACTAATCAAATTACTGTGTCGTATAGAAAAGTACATGTGTCGGTGTAATTTCTGTATGGCCATCGTACGACATGGCCAAAATGTCGACACGTGTCATATCGATATTTATTCCCGTAATCTTTGGTGTTGCCGCAATCCAACGTTGTTGCGCCACGTGTCACATGACGTGGCGATGACAGTAAAATGCCAAAAATACATATTTCGTGATCGCGGCGCCTATCATGGCCGTCCGATCAAAATCGGATATAACTATAACCGTTGAAAATACACGCGCGGTATTTGTTTCGTGTTCGAAACAAATGCGAGGTATCCGTTTCATATAGGACATTAAAATCGTACAAAAACTGTATCTATGCATTACCTATCTATATCCCGTTAAATGAACTATTTTATGTGTAACATAATAAATATTTATCAAACCTCATATATCCTATCATTAATCCTAGACTTGTAGGTTAAGGCTACCGGCTTATTTGACGGATGGCGGGTACCTGGATCAAATCCCGTGTCCGTCAAATATTTTAGGTAACTTAATCGAATTTTCCTTCCTGTCCTCTTTAGACAGCCTAGGCAACCATGGATTTAACTCCTCAAGTCTTCAATGATTGCGACAAGTGTTGGGACTTGAGTGAAGAGTTAGAGGCAAGCTGTCATTGTTTTGGCTTTTATTTTACAATCATTAGACCTATAAAATACTTAAATTTCAACACTCCCCTTATTGTCTAGTCTACTTTACTTTCAACTCCCTTCAAAAACAACAAATACATTTATATATATTTTCCTTTCTTTTGTCCTTTTTCCTTCATGAAGCTTCAAGCGAATACCTTTATATTTAAGAAAGTGTATTAGATGACCAAAAATAATTTCATCTTGTCGATCATACATTTTATTTTGCATGCCACTTTTCAAAAATCTGAGCAAAGATTTGATCCACCCCTTCCCCTTTTCATCCAACCAAAATCCACTTTCCCTTTTCCATTTCCAACAATCAGCTCCATCCATAATTTGCAACACATCCTCAGATGCTAACCCTTTTCCATGCACACCTTTATAGAGGGTATCACTCCCATTAGTGATGTCAAAACCATTACCCCCCAAAATTATCCTTAAATCAAGAGTCCCACTAAGTTCTTCGTAAAATCTACATCTTCCGAAATCATATTTTTATCCATGATTCTTAACCCATTTTCTGAACTTTCCTTACTCTCTCGCATGGAATTCTTTCCACTATCACTTTCTAAATTTATTCCCAATAAATATTTCTCCTCCCCCATACCTTTCATTAAACATTCCTCTTCTCCCCTATCCTTTAGAACCCTTTCTAGTTTCATGTGTCCCCTTTCCTCGGAATCCGTTGAAGTCTCCCTTTCCGACCAGTTTTTCTGTTTCCAAAATATCTATGAAACTATCCTCAATATTTTGAACTCCCTCATGTATTTCCTCTCTCTTTGCTTCCAATATACCTCCAAAAGCACACTGTTGCTTATGTGGAATTTCTGTGTGCTTTTCTCTCTTCCTCATACTACCGATGCGGAGAAGCTCTAAGATATCTTCATCCTCTTTCTCCTCTTCCCCTTCTTCCTCCTCATCCACATTCCAACTTCTAAGTTCTTTCAAACAAGGGAATTCCTCTATATAATGACCCGGTTCCCTACAAAAGAAGCAAACCCTTTTTTTCAAAGCTCTCGTTTTTTTTCCTCTCCCTCTCTTTCTACCAAAGTTTCGATAAGGTTTACCTTTGTCTTTCTTCCTCTCATCACGCTTTCGCTTGTCACCGCCGTTCCTCTCATCACGCTTGCGCCAATCACCACCAGTTGTAAATGCATTCACTCAGTCACTTCCCCTATGAAGCTCCAAAGTGCTTTCCCTCACAAGAATTATCCCCATGGTAAAGCTCCAAGTCCATGAAGAGGCATCCATCGCCTGCATACGACAAATGATGTTTTCGTACTCATCTGGGAGTTTCATGAATAGTGTATAAATCTTCCTCTCCTCAGATTCTACATATCCCGCACTAGCAAGCTCAACATTTAGCGCAGTAATTTCATTGCAAAACTCTATCATGCTACCGCCTTTATAAACATAGGCATCTATTTCTTGTTTTACTAAATGATGCCTCTGAATAGTCTCACTCTTATAAATCTGACTTAGTGCTTCCCATATCTTTGAAGACTTCGTTAAGTTTATAAGAGTGATAGCTTTTGACTTAGACACGTTTCTAAGTATGAGATGCTTTGCTATAGTGTTTTTGTATTCCCATATTTTTCTGTCATTTTCTTCACTTTTAATCCCTACAAGTGGCTCTCTCGGAGAAAGGCTGATACCAACCAAATTTTCTAAGTCCTATCTCTCTCTAAACTCTATCTACTGACGTACGACACAAATAAAATTATTGTGTTGTATAAAAAAGTACATGTGTCAGTGTACTTTATATACAGCCATCGTACGATATGGCCAAAATGTTGACACGTGTCATATCGGGATTTGTTCTCGTAATCTCTAGAGTTGTCGCAATCCAACGTTGTCGCGCCACGTGTCACATGACATGGCGATGACAGTAAAACACCAAAAGTACATATTTTTTGATCGCGGCGCCTATCGTGGTCATCCGATCAAAACTGGATACAACTATAGCCGTTGAAAATATACGCGCGGTATTTGTTTCGTGTTCGAAACAAATGCGAGGTATCCGTTTCATATAGTACATTAAAATCGTACAAAAATTGTATCTATGTATTTCGTATCTATATCCCGTTAAATGAACTAGTCTACGTGTAACATAATAAATATTTATCAATCCTCATATATCCTATCATTAATCCTAGACTTGTAGGTTAAGGCTACCGGCTTATTTGACGGATGGCGGGTACCTGGATCAAATCCCGTGTCCGTCAAATATTTTAGGTAACTTAATCGAATTTTCCTTCTTGGCCTCTTTAGACAGCTTAGGCAGCCATGGATTTAACTCCTCCTCGAGTCTTCAATGACTGCGACAAGTGTGGGGTCTTGAGTGAAGAGTTAGAGGCAAGCTGTCATTGTTTTGGCTTTTATTTTACAATCTCTAGACCTATAAAATACTTAAATTTCAACAAACAACAGATATCCTTCCACTTCTAGAAGGATGCTCTGAAGCAGCACCCCGTTCTCTGGATGCCTGATCACCAAAGACCTTTCCTCCTTTATACTGATTGGAGGAGGTTTGGATTGGGAGCGGTTTTGGCTCAAGTCGATGATGTCAAAGATGAATATGTGATGGCCTACGGTAGCCGAAGCAACATCAGGGCAGAGGGGAATTATAGCAGTTATCATGGAGAATTACTCGTTGCGGTTTGGGCCATCCAGCATTTCCGACCTTATTTGTACGAAGTCCATTTCACCTTGATTAGAGATCACCAACCCCTGAAATGGATTATCGAAAATAGTAAGTTAACCGGCAAACTCGCTAGATGGGTTCTTTTCCTGCAAGAATATGATTTCGACATTGTTCAAAGGGCAGGGGAAATCCATGGGAATGCCGACGGACTTAGCCAGAATCTTGATCCGTCCACCATGGATTCTACCGAGGCTCCGCATGATGAGGACCCTGAGTTCAGTCTAGGAATCATTCGAGCATCCTCCGCTTTCATCTGGCTTCCCCAATTTAGAGGAGAACTGTCAACTTTCTTGGCCGACGTGGAGGGGCAGGAGCCCATAGGGGCCAGACGGAAGGACATCTGGAACGACCCCGATGCTCTCCAATCTATCTAATAGGGGTCGCCTCTTCTCCACTTGACTGGAATTTAATTATCCCAAGTACAGACCAGGATGGCTGCGTATGATTGGGACAGAGGCGTTCTCCTTTGGAAATGGTCAGACGGCACGAGGAAAGTGGTTCCTCCCCCCTGTGACCGAGAAACTCTGATTTCCAATCTCCATCGGCAATGTGGACACTTTGGGCAAAAGCGGACCACTTCCCTGGTTACAGGCTCTTATTGGTGGCATGGGTTGCGAACCCAAGTCAACCGAATTGTGCAGGCTTGCTCTTCCTGCGATTGAGTTAAGGCACCTTTTGACAAAAAGGGCGGGACAGAGCTTCATTCGCTTCCTATCCGGGGGATGTTTTACCGGTGGTCATTGGATCTTTTGGGACCTCTTCCGACCAGCAGGCGGGGGAACCGCTTTGTGTTGGTCATGATATAACATTTTCCAAATGGATCGAGTTGCTGGTTTTGCCCCGGAAGGAGTTCAAGGCAATTGCATATGCCTTTTTGCAAAGGGTTTTAGCACTATTCGCGGTGCCTGCGGAAGTTCTAACCAACCAAGGCTCCGAATTCGTCGGAGAATTTTTTAACCTCTTGGAAAAATGCCTAGGCGACCATCGACTCACCACCCATGACCACCCTCAAGCCGATGGTTTGGCCGAAAGGTGTGTAAAACAGTGAAGCCGTCACTACAAAAATATGCAGTTGAAAAAGATTTGGGGGAGTGGGACAGAAAAGTGCCTTGGATTGCTATGGGTTACAGATTACGCAGGCAGGCTTCTCTCCACTCTAATAGCCCTTACTTCATTCTATTTGGATGGCATCCCATCTTGCTCGGAGCTGCATCGGCCCAAGCGGTGGTCCTCCTAGAGATTAATGACAAGGGGACAATCGAAAAATTGATCGCCGAGAGAGCCAAGATATTCCACCGAGTGATGCCTCTCGCCATGGGCAATTTGCAGGCGGCTCAACACCGAGATCACCGGAAATTATGTGCCCCGGCAGCGAGGATTTATGCCGAGGGACTTTGTATATCGGATGCAACAGAAGAAAGACACGCTAGATATTTCTGCCGGGAGAGTAATTTTGAAAGTGGTTGTGGTTTCCAACAAACGGGTTCCTACATCGGAGGGAAAAGATGGTCGACAAATTAAAGAGAATCAGATCAATGTGGCCCTCTGCCATCTTCGCGGTTTAGAAGACGAACCCACTTTCCACTTAACCTACTTTGTCAATCCTCCTTCCAGTTCATCAGCTTGCAATTAGTCCTCCTAGTTGCACGACATATTGGTCTGCAATCAGTGTGGTCACTGTTGGCATTCAGCTTGTCTCCCCTCCTCTAAGGAACCACACCCTCTACCCTCCAGCATCTGGTTTTGAGGGAACTGCGAATGGAGCGGGTAATTGTTTTTATATCTTAGTTACGGTTGACTAAGAAGGGGGGAAATCGGGATATTAGCCCGATTACCGAGACCTAAATCCATTCCCCTGGCCAAGGGGGGGGGAAAGGAAGGGGGAGGGGACAACTTTCGTCTTCCCTCGCCCTCCTCCCAATTCCCGGTCTAAGCATCTCTCCTGTTTTGCATGCATATCTATGGGAGGGGTGTGGGCTGCAGTGGGCATGATCATCATTTTGGGAAGCATTCGCATTCAGGGTTTATTTGCAGGAATCCAATGCCGACGACTCCGGGCTGTGGGCCCTTCCTTCACGTTAATCAAGCACGCTCGATTGTTGTCAAGCTCATGTGCTTTTCAGGCATACCTTTATATCACCAAGGATTTCTGAGCAGTGTTTACCCTGTACGGTCTTCAAACTACGGAGGAGTGAGTGCACCAAGCCGGACGATGTCCTTGTATTTCCTAAACTGAGCGAACGCACTTTATTTGGTATGTAATGGAGGCCAGACAACAAAGTTTTACCGTCTCAATTATTGTTATCCCGTTATAGGGAACCATTTGCCAACAGCCCTCGTAGGGGGTACATTGTGGATTGCCACGTAACTTTCCAGATATGCATTTAGATTATGCTGGTAGCCGTCAGTAGGAATTTAGTTCAGTCTCAGTTGACTTTTTGTCCATTAATTACGTTAGGTTAAAGTCTGGCAAGTTAGTGTCCCTTTCAGGACTATGTTTTATAATAGTGGACCGAATAATTACTTTTGGACGCGGATCTAGCCGCAGTCCGGAGCAGAACTTTTTGCCCCTAGTGTAGTACGAATTATCTTGTCTTGTGTCAGTTCAATTACACTTGCTTGCCGCTCATTGGTTAATAGCATAGCTTTGACTTTTAGACTTGCAATTTGACAAACTTTGATGTATGAAGCACTTGGGGTCGAAGGAGACATGTTGCTTTTTTGTACTCTCTCGTGTGAAAACCCTCAGAAATTCCAACAAACCTTCTTTTGGAAAATCTTTGTGTTGTTTCGACTATATTACCATCTTGGTTTTGGATCTGTCTTTTGTGGAAATCACTGTCCAGGCGGGTAGTTGGCATTATCTTCTTTTTTGGGTGATTTTGGACTTTTTGCTATTTGGAACCGAGAAGAGTCTGGTCGGTTCCGAGCTGCAGACACCGAAGGTTGTAGGAGTACCATACCTTTTGACGATACTATCGGGAGAGGGGTCGCATTTTCCTAAATTATCATCGCTGATTGCTGGGGTATGTTAAGTTTGCTTCGCTACATTTCACATTTTCTATCTTTTATTCTCTTTTTTGGGGCAAGGTGATATTGTTAAATCTAGAAAACCAATCATTTTTATTTATATATATCTAAGTGGTAGTGCATTTGTGTCTTCGTTTGGAGTTCTCTTTGCTTTGGAAAGATCGTTCTAGAGTAAACTGAAACCCCCTTGATCAAAACAGTGGGTTTTGAGGGAACACGTGCGATAGACTTGCCATAGACAAAACACAGTACTGAAAAACAACCCTTCTCCGCTCGGATTACAGGGGATAGGAGTTTTGACTTTGGAATCTCTTTTTGGAAGGGAGCTCTAGTTACATTCATTTCTCTTTCTCTTGTTACCTCTGTCATCATAGTGGGAGGAGAGACTCCGGATAATGGATTCGGAGAGCAAGGTCGGCAAGAGAGGCCTGTCCTGGAGGGAAAGGCTCAAATGTCAAAGGAGTATGTACCCATGGAGTTTGTATTTGATTCTCCGATCAAGGAACCAGCTGGTGCTTCTTCTCCTCCACTTCCTCCCGACCTGACTCCCAAACATTACCCTTCCTTGTCTGAGGCCGCCAGGGCCTATGCTGAGGAAAGGAGGGAAGTTGGGGCTCAAGCCCAAGAAAGGAACAGAGTGCCTCCCCGAGCCTAACCCAAGCGGCATGCACAAAGGGAGCCCCATTTGGGTCCTCTTCAGGAGGTCGGCTTCACACAACATCGAAGATTCCCTAGGCCGAGATTCAGATTGACACCACGGTTTTGACGAATTCACGTCGCCCAGGTCGTAAGGAACTCCTTGCCCTTCACGACCTCTATGAGCTGAAGGTGAAGAACGATATGGTATAGAGAGTGGCTCGGACATATCGAGTCAAGGTGGTTAGACCCGTGGGAGGGTTGGTGGAGATTATGAGCACCTCTTCTGAGAGCGGCTCTTCACAGTCGGTGTAGGACTGGTCACCAAGAGCTCTCTATTCTCGCCCTCCTCCATCTCACTATCAGGATACCGCGGCCAGTAGACCTCCCCGGAGGCGCACCTCTTTGCGGCCATGTCGAGGAGAAAGGGTAAGTAAGAGGGAGGCGCGAGATCCATTTAGAGGAAAGCGGTTTTACCACCGCGACAGCATGGGGAGATTTTTACCTCTTCCCAAGGAGGAGACATCCCCAACTCCAGTGTCACCCTCAACCAAGAGAACTTTTCCTACCCCACCTCGTGACCGCCCTGCCGGAGGGTTCTGGCGATCCGAACAAACATTCCAGAGGTTCCAGGTACGGGACCAGAAGATTTGTCCGAGGGAAGGTGGCAGACCAGACCCAATGATCCCAAAATTCCGAGATGGGGATAGCGCATCTCACCAAAGTGGTCGAAAAGGCCAAGGAACTAGTGGAGGTTCTAAAATCTGAAGGATAGGCTACGGCGGGGGTCGGACCTGCTACTGTAGATTGGGAGGCCTTGGAGATAGAAAGGAGAAAGGTATGGGAACATGAATTGATGCTTATTTGCAATCTCGCCGTAGGGCAAGTGGGATTCTCAGCGATAAACCCCTCCTACACTGAAGACCGAGCCGCATGCGGAAGCACTAGCTCTGGGAACTTCTCCTCTCGCAAGAACACAGACCGACGTTCCTTCCTTCGGGCCTGGCCGAGAGCCTTCTTTTTAGCGAGAAGGGGGGGAAACAACAAGACCTTACAGGAGGGGTTTGGGTGCAGATTTACCTACTAAGTTTACTGCAATTCCCCAGGAAGAGACAACCTTTGTCTCGATGGAGTTGTCTTCGGCAGTGGAGGCTTTGTTGGAGTTACAACCGGATGATAAAATTCACATTCGCTTGATGCCGTCAACACCCCCTTCACCTCTCAGAGCATCTCCAGATCTCCCATCTTCTCCTCCTCCTCATTCCTCTCCCTCACCAGGTCCTACTACAAAGCCCCAAGACTGCCTTTCACCATCTGTTTCTCCCGCTGCAGCAGTCCGCGGGTCTCCAGAGCCGCCTTTTTTACCTTAGAAGCATGTCCCCGCTTACTCACCTCCTCATAGACGTTCCCCATCCTCTACTGTGGAACTCCTCCTCCCGAGACCTCTAGAAGGCGACCAAGGAGACAGACACCTTTCCGGAGACTGACACCTTCTCCCTAGAGCCTCCGGTCGTCCCCTTCTTCGCCACCAACCCTTCTCCAAATCCTCGACCTCGCCTCTACATCCCGTCGGTGGGTCAAGTTCTCAGGGAAAAACAATACTCTCCTGGATATAAAAGAGTAGTGGGGAATATCCTCCCTCCCACAATACTTTTCGGCTCTGGTACTTCCTTTTTGGGAGTATGATCGAGACCTATCAGAGCAGCACCTGCTTTCGGAGGAGGACAAGGTTCCGCTCTCGAGGAAGAGGATACCAGAGTAATCTCCGCGGCTCAATTTGTCAGTCCTACCGGGCCTTCCTCGTCACACTTCACCAATTCTGTAGAGGAAGAAAAAAAAATGGGAGACATCCGGATCTTTACAGGAGATAGCTGGGGGATTGCCTTTTCAGACTTAGAGTTGTTGTGGAAGTCTTTCACACAATCCGAAATCAATAAGTACAGGGGAGGAGCAATTACGGATGACTTCGAGACAACCCTCTTCTCCATCATGGTCTACTACCTTTTTGGAGGGGCGTTGGCAGATTACAAGGAGCATCAACCTTTTTTGATGGCTCATAGCATCAAGACCTCGGATCCAGCCCTTGATGCGGCAGTCTTGCAAGCGGAGAATGAGTCAGCGTTAGCGGCTGCAACCCCTGTAACTGCTACCTTCACACATGACTTGAAACTGCAGGCATAAGGAAGTGCGTATGTTAACCAGCTGCAAGCCATTCAAGCAGCCCAGGCAGCAACTCGCATGGTTGCTAATCCCAACCCTTGTACCACTCTGTTAAACATGTGGAGACTCCTCTATACAGAGAGGAACGAGTCAGTTATCAAAGAATTCACGGAATTCTGATGCTTGAAGAATGAGACTCGCGGAATCTCTTCAACCGACTTTCAAGCCTTTGTCAGAAAACGAAAGTGTCCACAATTGACCTTCCTGCAATGGCAACTAAATACTTTATCGCTGCCCGTAATTCATTCAGACCAACAAGGCTGACAACTGTTGATATCTGGATTGCTGAACAAGCAATTCAGGACATCAATCCCTCTACCAAAGAAATCTCACTGGTGGCGATGAAATTATATGACCACTTTGTCTACAGTGAGGCAAAGAAGAAGGTCGTGACCGGCAAAGCCTGAGCAAATTTTGCAGGATTCGCCCTGGAGAACTCCTTCAATGAGTAGGAACAGGCTGAACTTCAAGCTTTGCGGAAGTGTAAGGGGAAGTAAGCGGCTTACAACGGGTCAGAACCAGCTATGGGAGCATATGAGCGGGTATTTCTCTATAATTGCATGAATTGTCAGCAGCCGGGTCATGGGTGGGAGCACTACACAAGGAAACTTAAACCAGAGCTAGCTTTGAAACTTAAAGAATGGGAGAAAGAACGTGCAGAAAGGACCTCAAAACAGCAAGAAGAGTTCAAGGGAGGGAGGGGAGAGGACAAGACAACGGTAACCAAGGATACTTACCGGCCCACTCCACAGAGCGAAACCTCTAAAATGTCCCAATCTCAGTTGCGGCAAATCAAACTTCCAAAGTTTGATGACGCCCAAATCTCCAACGAGATCCGGAGTAAATATACCACCAAGGGTGCCAAGTGCAAAGCTTGTGGATTTCTGGGGCATAAAGAAGGGCAGTGTTTCCGGAAAAATGGAGTACCTAAGGAAATGATGCAATTTGCTTTCTTTACGAGAGAAGGAGTGTCATGCCGCATCTTGTCGGCTATTTTAGTTGTTTATATTTGGGTGTTAGGACGGGCAGCCGCTACACTAATTTGTATTTGGGTATTATTTGGGTCTCGCAGGACCGTACGACGTGTACCGTACGACCTACATTTTCCTTGATTTCCGGGATGGCGATTAGGATCGTACCTGCGGTCCTACCATACGACGTATAATTTCCGCGATTTCCGTCGACGGCGGATTTGATTATTTCGCTTCGACCGTACGACTTACGCCGACCGGAATTCCCGCGGCCACGACTAACCGTACAATAGATATCATACGCGATTTTCGCCGACGGTGGATTCGATTATTTTACGTCCACTGTACGACTTACATTACTCGGAATTTCGGCGATTACAAATTGGACACTACTTTTGGTCCTACCGTACCTACTTTCATTTCCAGAAATCCCGGCCGACGACAATTTTTAATCGTTTCGCGTAAAGTAGCATCCCAACCGTCGACGCTGATTATGTAATTTTTGTAACTTTGCATCTGGACCGTCGACGCAAATGACAGACAAATTCGCTGTCAGTTCTGACGAAGCTACGCTATTGGACTATTTTAAGTCGTGAACCATTTGGAGGTTCACGCATTCACATGTAGATAGGAAGGGTTTTAATCCGTATGCAGTTAATACGACAAAGAAAATTACACAATTTGTTTGGTTTTGTCCGTTTTCGTCCAGTACGATTTTTTTTTTGCAGGGGTCTCGAAATTCCGATGCCATTTCACGTCGACCGGACAGGAGACGCAAAGGCAAAGCGCAACTTCTTCAACCGTGAAACGGTACAGGGTGGAAGGCGGTACGTCTACAATGTCATGGTAGGACATGCGACGTCACACAAGCAGTTCCAAAAAATAACGTCCAACAACAAAGATTGTAGACGTTGACAACCGTCACAGGTATTGTCGACGTATACAATCGTCACAAACGTAACTTACGATACGTTCTTAGGGTGCGTATCCATGTAACTTAGAGAAAAAACTTTGTCGTTTAGCGCAGATCCAGCGGACCCGGATTTCAAGTGTCCCTTTGTGTAAAAACGGAATTATAACTTAAGGGTGTGACGATTGTATACGCTGACATGCGCGTGACGGTTGCCAACGTCTACAATCTGTGATTTTCCAAATTGTTCGTGACGTCGCATAATTGTACGGTGAGAGGCGGCGAGTGCGAGTTGATGTGGCGCCCTCAGATATTTCTCACGTTTTCGTGAAATGGCATCAGAATCTTCAGATCCCCTGAAATGAAAAATCCGTACTGAACGAAAACTGACAAAACGAAACAAATTATGTACTTTGATGGACAGAAACGGACGAAACATACCGAAATGTGTATTTTTCGTCGTCGTTTGAATTCATTTGAATTTTTTCAGAAATTTTTTTACACGTGTGAATACGTGTTATTATTTGTTTACCAAAAATACTTTGTTTTAAAAAACATCGCGCATGTTTTTTAAAGAAAAGTTTGAAGATGACGTTTTTTGTCGTGGCAATGGGTCGAAGAAAACAAGACGACAACATGTAGTACATTTTAAATTCGATGATGACGCAAAATGTACTTCTACTTTTTTCTTTTTTTTGTACGGTTGTCACTTACGCGGTACGGCTCTAAGTTTTAGAGGAAAACGACAGAAAAAAACCCTTACTTAGATACATGGAGACGCACCCTTACACATAGGGACACTTGAAAAGTGGGTCCGCCGGATCCGCGCTAAAATACAAAGTAAGTTCGCTAAGTTACAAGTACATGGGGACATACCCTAAAAAACAGAGTTACAACGCTAGAGTACGTTTACATGTAAAACACACCCTCCGTTCCGTAATTGACACAGCTGCCCGATTTCACTGTATTCGGTTTTCCGGTGGGTATGAGTCTATGGGACGTGACATCCGTGGTTATAGTACAGTACTGTACGGTATGTCTCATTTATTGCCAAAACAAAAAAACGGCGTAAACGGCAAGACTCGTTGTCGGTAAGCTTTTGCTGAAACCCTAAAATGCCACGTAGCTCTGACTTGACTGGAAGATCCTACACTTCGTACTTTTCCGTACGCCAAGAGCTGGGCTAGCAATAACTCCAGTCTATTCAGTTAGACGAACAAGCCTTGGGAAAACGACAAAAAGTCACGTAACTTCTAAGAAACGTATAGATCCAAACTTTTCACCTCTGGTATTCACATCCCCGGCATTCCTCGTTCTCTTCCCTACCTTCCCCTCCCTCCCTCCCTCCCTCCCTCCCTCCTGACGCCATGATCCTCTCTCGCATTACCTTTTTCCTCTTCCTCGCCTCCTCCTTCCTCCTCCTTCCAGTCCCTAGCGCCTCCCAGACCACGCTTCCATGCTTCAGCTCCTTCCAGTTCGTTCCCGGGAAGTACGCGACCTGCGTTCCGCTGAAGTTCAACTCCACGCTCGCGTGGTCCCTCCAATGGGATCCCGCCGCCCCCGCCCGCAAATACTTGTCGGCGCTGTACACGTCCACCGCGACGAAGCCGGGCGGCTGGATCGCCGTCGGATTTAATCTCGCCGACGCGACGTATTATATGCTAGACGCCGCGATATTCGCGTGCTACAATTCGGTCAACGGACCAATCATACATCAGCTGTACACGGCGACAAGTTTGGGGTACACCGTACGGATCGATACGACCAAGAAGAGACTGAACGTAACTGGTAAACGGTGTTCCATTGAAACGATCAATGTGAATGGTGTTATAACCGAACGGATATATATTCAGTTTAATGTGACGCTTGGGAGTAAAGCCAAATATGTGAACCAGTACGCCAAGGGAACTTGTACGGCTTTAGGTAAAGGTGTCGGTGGCACTGCGATGAATCAGCATTCGTTCAGATGGACGGACGACGATCTTCGTGACTTCCGTAACACCTCGTTTCCAGGAAAAGTGGAGCCGCCACGTCAGCCTTCAGTACGGCCTCCTCCATCAAAGCCTCCTCCGCGAAAACCTCGTCCGTTATCTCCGCCGGTACGGAATTTTTTTCACCTTTATCCTCTTTTTTACAGGTTTTTTTGTGTTCCTTTGTTTTTTTTTTGTTGTTGTTGTGTGTTTTCATAAGTAGTCTCTCTCTATTGGAGGTGGATTGGCGGACGCCATGAAATTATACACAAAAGAAAAGATCAATGCATTTGAAAGAGAAATTGAATTGAATTTGAGATGATTCATAGAGTGAGAAAGTCACTTACATACAAATTACACAGTGCTAATAACTGTGGAGTCTAAGCGCTCTTTGGTGCACTATAACAAAAAGGATCCTAGTCTAGATTCTAATAAATGTGTTCGAGATTCTAAGAGATTGACTTTAAGACTAGATTCTAATAAATGTAGTCTAGATTCTAAGGGATTTACTTTAGGGCGGCAATGTACAAGTGTGATTAAGACCTAAAGTAATGACGTAGAGTCAAGCGACAAAAAAAGTATGACGACACAAACAATAATATAAAAGACAATCAAGACAAGGAGAAATAAACAGACGTAGATCAAAAAGGGACCGTCGCCCAAAGGACTTGCATGTAGGGCGTCATGAAGGGACCGACGCATTTAAGGACGAGTGCGGAAGGGACCAAGAAGGGCAAAAAGAGACCGACGCTAAATGACCCTTAACACTCTCCCCCTTCTCTCTCTCATTCTATCCTCTCTTTCTCTTCTAATTTAACCTCATCATTTGTAGTTATGTGCATGATTGTTCTTCTGTATTTAATGTTGAGCTGACGTATTTCTTAGGCAAGATTCCTTCGTTAAGGACTCTACTTAGGGTTTCTTGGGTTGTTTTAGGGTTGTTTTAGGGTTTTTAGAGGGTTTTCTCCCTTGTGTCTAAACGAAGATGCGAATTGTGGAAGTGGACCCCTTTGTACCCAACACAAATTGTTAATATCCATCTCTTACGATGCTTCATCTATCTTAGTTGTTCAAACTTCATCTAGTGAATTTCTCGATTCCTAAATAAGAAACTCGAACGCCTTTTGTTATTATGGAAGTATTCATGAATTCATAAATCTTGTCCGTCTGAGTACTTTTATTTGATTCAATTACTATTATTGTTGATTATTGTTATTATTCTTGTTGTTAAGCTCACAATCAACTTTTGTTTTGAAGTCAATGGGAATTTTATAATCATTTTTGAAACAAAATATCGGAGTCAATTTGATTTTTTTGTCGAATTCTATTTCAAAGTCAAATATCAAATCAATTTCGACATTATATACGACATTGTGAATTGGGTATCATGTTGTCACGTCGCTTCTTTGAGGCCTTCTTTGTGCCTGTTCCGTGTTCAAAATTTTCATGAAAAAACCTTCTCTTTTTCTCTAAAATATGTGTTTTTTGAAAGCTATTCTTTACACCAATGACCCCTGTACTTTAGGAGGAGAGTCCTCTCACATGTTTGATATAGAAAAGGTGGATTTAATGTGTGTAATCTTTTTAACAACTTTTTAACAACTTTTTAACAACTTTTTAACAAAAGGACAAAAAATGTTTATTTTTTTTCCGAAACAAAGCTTTATGGTATTCTTTGTTTGTGCTCGATAATTTCAACAAAAACGAATAAGGTGACAAATTTTTCATTTTCCTTGGGAAAGGCATTGTTCAAGTAATTTATGTTTCTATCAAATGAACACATTTATAAATGTTGAGCACACTTCTAAACAAGTGTTATCGAGGATTTTCATTTTTGGTTTTTCTTTTATTTCGCAGCCTCGTTCTCCTCCTCCCAAAGCCGCCCGTCCTCCTCTTCCCCCTCCTCCAAAAAGACTCTCTCCTCCTCCAAAACGACTTCCTCCTACTCCAAAACGACTTCCTCCTCCTCCTCCAAAAGGTCGTTCCCCTCTTTCTCCCAAAGCCCATCTCCCTCCTCCTCCCAAAGCCCATCCCTCTCCTTCTCCTCCCAAAGCCCACCCCCCTCCAAAAGCTCGTCCTCCTCCTACTCTCAAAGCCCATCCCTCTCCTCCAAAAGCTCATCCCTCTCCTTCTCCTCCCAAAGCCCACCCCCCTCCAAAAGCTTGTCCTCCTCCTACTCCCAAAGCCCACCCCTCTCCTCCAAAAGCTCATCCCTCTCCTCCTCCCAAATCCCATCTCCATCCTCCTCCCAAAGCCACCTGAGTTTCTCATCCAAAAGCCAGAAAACACCACCTCCCAATTTTCACAAACAAGAAAGCTGGTCCTTTTCCTCTTGAAGCCACTCTCAATCTCTTTCTTTTTTTCTCCAATATCCCTCCTTACTGCTTTCACCCCTCTCCCTCTCCCTCTCGCTCTAGCTCTCCATCCCCATTCCTCATTCCCCTCCCCCTGGCCCTGGCCCTCACCCTCTCCCTTCCCCTCACCCTCCTTCCCCTTCCCCTCCTACTCGCTTATCCTCTCCCTCTCGCTCTCCCTCTCCCCCTCCAAACCTCCCTCCTCTCTCTCTCCTCCATCTCCCATCCTCCCTTGTCCTCCTCTCTCTCTCTCTCTCTCTCTCTCTCTCTCTCTCTCTCTCTCTCTCTCTCTCTCTCTCTCTCTCTCTCTCTCTCTCTGCCACCTGAGTCCTCCCTCTCTCCCTTCCCTCCCTCCCTCTCTCCCTTCCCTCCCTCCCTCCCTCCCTCCCCTTGTCATGGAAAAGAATAAATTCTTGCCGAACTAATCTTCATCTCATATGGACATAGTTTTGTACAAAACCACCATTTAAACTTGTAGAATTTTTAGGAATAAACGATAACCTCTCATTGCTACGTTAATACTCTTTTTCTTTACATTGTTTTTCTCTACGTTGTGTTGTTCTTTACATTGTTTTTATGCCTTTTTTTACGTTGTTCTTCTTTACATTGTTTTTCTTTACGCTGTTTTTCTTTATGCTTTTTCACCAAATTTGTTATATTTTCATTTTTTTGACAAGTATATACTGAGATAGTTTCTTGTGTTTGTGAAGGTAAATTTTGAAATCGGTGAGATTCACGATATTACTCTTCGACCGAGGGGTTCTGAGGGTTTTGAAAATGGGATTTTTATTTATTTAGTGTTTTTGTTTTCGTTTTAGTATTTGTATATTAGCAGTAAATTTTAATATTTCCTCCAGTTGAAGAGATTTGCTGTGTATTTAATAATTGTAGTATTTTCAGAATTTGTAGGATCCTCGATTTTAAATTATCCACAGTAAAGGATAAATGGGTATATATAGAGGGCCTGTATGGTTTAGAATTTTATTTTTTTTGAATTAAACTTCAATTAGAAACAACTGAATTGGTCGTTCGTTAATATTTTATGAACGTATCACACAAGCCAGGTTGGATTTCTTCCACTACCTGGAAAGAAGACAATCCTATTGACAATTTATGGCGTTAAATGTTGTTAACTATCTTTTTTTCCGTTAACTTGTCACAAAGAAAATTGACTGTATTTTGATTTGCTTTTTTGTCACCTAAATAGATAGATCTTAAATTTCCCCATGGTCATCTTTACGGTTATAAAATTATAATTGTCACTATAAGGAGCAAAAGTGATAAAATCGGAATAAATGACGTTGTGGTATTTAATCTCGGCAAATTTTTGATATTCTTTTTTTAGATTTATTAAAATTTCGGAAACATCGCACAATTCAATTCATGGCTGTTACTAGCAAATTGTGTTCTCAAATTTTCTTGCCATCACGTTATTCATTTTTTTTATTTTTTTTTTGCTATAATTGTATCAATAATTTATCTTTTTATACATGCAGTCAGTATACTTTCTTAAGCACTTACGAATTTGTTCTTCATTTCATTTTCGTCCTCGAAAATCTCATTTTGTGATCATGTTATTTGTCCTTTTCTCCCTTCAGCGCTTTTTCCCCATGTCTCCCTTTTCCCCATTTTCAGCAATAGTTCTATTATATACAAATAGTATATGTGTGTTATATGTACACATGCCACTAAATGAGAAAACAAACTATGACAACAGCTGATAAGGTTGTTTCCCTTTTGACTTTTACCCTCGTTATGAGGTTCTGATTTTTGAGTGATTTTACTTTCAGTACAATTACTCATGCAAATGTATGGATTTAAACTTAACATTAGGGTAAAGTGGGAGAGAGGGGGGGAGAGGGAGAGGGAAAGAGGTTATGACAATTCGCTATCAATTTCAAAACCTTAAATCATTAGTTTCTTCTTTCATTTTTCGCATACATAGAAATCCGGAAACAATTAGTCGAAAAACAATTATCCAAAAACTTGTTATTTGAATTACAGTTCGGTTAAATAAATAAAAAAAACATTTGGGAAAATTATGATAACTTACAAATTTATCAATCTACATTATAAGAGATGAATAATATACTTTCAAAACCTTTGGTACTTAAAAGACAAAAAACTTCTACACCAAAATTACATAAATTAACGCTTTTTTTGAGAAACACGTGAAATGAATCAAAATACTAAATAAACTTAAAAAAAAAAAAAAAACCCTTCCAAATGGGTATTTACAGTTTATGCATTTTGCCCAAATAAGACAAACTATATTAGAATGTTTGTTTAACAAATGTACCTTTACGACCTCTACTCCTTACCTTTGCGGAAAATGTATTTCCTTTTTTTTCCTTCTTCGGTACGAATTTAAACTGATGTCGATTTTTTTCTACGTCCGAGGAAACTCTTCTTCGCAAAGAATTTTGGGTGTGAATCCTCCGACTTGGAGAGTAACATTTTTTAAAAACATGTCAACATTTATAAAACATGAATCGCGATTTTTTTCTTTTAAAAACTTTTCGAATGCGTCAATTTCCACTTTCCCCACATTTTTTTTAAATAATTCGACCCAGTTAGAAGGCCAAACTTTCCCGATCCTGACGTCACAAAATTCCTGCACAAAAAAATACACATTGTGCAAATAACAATTTCAGTTTAGACAAAAGTCAAAATAAAAATAAAATAAAGAGTAACGAAAAAAACACATTTTCTAAATAACAATTCTAATTTAAAAAAAAATAAGTAGAACAACAAAAAAAAGAACATAAAAACCCAATTGTGCAGTATTAATTTCAGTACGGAAAAGAAGAAGGAAAAACAATTGTACCGAAGAAAGGGAAAAGCTTTGTTATTTTGACAGTGAGTCGACAACTATTTTGGCAAATCATCATCTATACTTCAAAAAAAAATCAAAAAAGTATAATTCCAAGCTTTAAAGAAATTATATCCTCAAGAATTTCCCACATTACTCCAATTAAATAAATGTCATTTGCGAATAATTTTAAAACACAAACTATTTAAAATTTGCCAAAATATTACTAAAAAACTGAATAAACAAAAACGTACAAAATAAGAGGTAACCGACAAAATGGAACAAAAATAAAACTAAAAGAAAGCTAAAATAAAACTAAAAAAACAGTCACTTCCATATCAAAATCTTTCATTAAAATCATTCTAAGGAGTTCTAAATGATTTTTGTATTTCCACCTATTGTACCCATAAACAAAAAATAAAGTTCAACGAAAAAAACTAAAATAAAACTTACCTCCATATCAAAAATTTTATTAAAAGCATCGTGAAATTTCCTAGACTAGTCCATATTATTCCCCATTTTGTACCCATAAACAAAAAGGAGCAAATCCCAAAAAAAAAAAAAAAAAACAAACAAAACCAAAGAAAAAAAATTAAAAATAAAACTTACCTTTATGTCGAAAACTCCCTATGAGATGATACTTTTTTGGCAACATAGTAATAAAATGCTAGAAATAAATAATGGTAAAAATGTACCTTGTCGGTGGATAATTAAATGTCCTTTTGGTTAAAATACAAAACGGAAAATGGGGTCGAACAACTCTCGATAAAATACCATGCATTTCAAGAAGTTTCTGAACGTTTACAAAAAATCAGAAAAAGATTAAAAAAAAAACAAAAAAAAAAACAGTTAAAAATCATAAAAAAGGTAAAAAAAACCTTTAAAGCAGTTAATTTGTTAATAGAGTACCTAAAGGTATAAAAATGAGTGTCAAAGGCAAATTTCTGTAATTTCAACAAAAGTATAGAGTTCAAAAAACTCCAAATAAAGTCTATTAGCACAAAAAAACTGACTTCAAAACAATTAAAGAGTAATTTTCCATCAACACCGTTTATTTTGTTCTATCATGTCTTCTATCGGTTCATTTCTATTTATCCAAACCCTTGGGTCAAAATGTGTTGACATTTTCAAATGTAAATCGTTAACAAAAAATGCTAACTTCCTATAATTTTTTCTTCCAACATTAAAACTTTCATGATTCAATGTCTTCATAACAGAATGAACATATTTTTATTTCTTCGTAGAGAGTTTCCTTTGAAAGATTCTTTTACTTTTGAAATGTTCTAATTATATTGTGAATATTTACAGAATTTACAAAGTTTACGAGGAACAATAAGCACTTCATCTGTTTTTAAAGTGACAATTTAACGGGAGAATAATGTACTTGTTTAATATGATAAGAATAAGGAATAATGTACTTAAAATGAGATCATAATGATTATAATGGGGAGAAATGCAATTTACTGAGATATTTATGGGAGAGAAGGTACCTTAAATTGCTCTTCCGATGTTAAATGGACATGTCCATGTTTCAAATGGAGACCCATACTCGAGAAACCGGAAAGAGATAAGAGACTAGAATCTCGATCTCCTAAAGTAAAACGGTCATTAATTCCGTACCAATCACTTCCTGCAAAAAGTTAGGAAAAGAAAATTATGATAGAAAAAAAAAATTCAAACTTTTTGTCTTTTTAACTCACACAAATCAACATTGCCACCAACCCAAAAATTTGAACTTTTGGCGGTTTCTGTTCTGCACAGAGTAGGAGAGGGAGAGGGAGAGGAAAAGGAATAGGGAGAGGGAGAAGGAGAGGAAGAGGGAGAGGGAGAGAAGAAGGAGAGAAGGGGGAGGAGGAACAAGTGAAACAGGGAGAAAAAAAGGGAGCGGGAGAGGGAGAGGGATAGGGAAAGAAGGAGAAGGAGAGAAAGAGGGAGAAAAAGAGGGAAAGGGAAAGGAGAGGCAGACGGGAAAGGGGGGGAAGAGGGAGAGGGAGAAGGAAAGGGGAGGGAAATCGAGAGGGATTATCTCCTGAAGAACAGAAAGTTCATGCAGACTATTCCTTACAGGCAAGTAGTGGGAAGTCTAATCTATTTTATGAATTGTACCCGGCCGGATTTAGCTGCAGCTGTAGGAGTGCTGAGTAGAAGTCTAAATGCTCCCACTAAGAAGGATTGGGAAGCAGCTAAGAGATTCCTTAATATTTGATAGGAACTAGGGAACTATGGTTGCATTTGGGTGGGGAAAAATACTGACATCACTACTTGGAGTGATGCTAGTTATGGTGATGCTCCGATGAGGAGATGCACTTCTAGATATGTATTATATGTGGATGATGGGGCTTGCTGTTCAAGTAGCAAACAGCAAAAAGTTATTGCTCAGTCCACCATGGAGGCTGAGTATATGGCATCTTGCTCTGCTGTAAAAAAATAGATGTGGGTCAAGTCTTTGCTTGGTGAGCTTGGTCACCTTAATGTGATGTGCAATTTTTTTTTTGTGATAATCAGGCAGCAATCGCTATTTCAGCCAATCCTAAACATCATTTTAAAGCCAAACACATGGACATCAGACTCAGCTTTGTTAGAGAGAAAGTAGAAAACAAAATAACTAGTTTAGAGTACAGACCAGATAGTGAGATGGTAGCAGATATGATGACCAAACCTGTTCCTTCCCCTAAGCTAATTTTTTGCAGGGAGAAGTGCAGTCTGAAATTAAAGATTGACTAGAAAATAAGGGGAGTGTAGAAATTAATGGTCCATTTTTAGAATTTTCTAGGTCTAAATAGAAATATAGAAAGAAGCCGAGGCAGTCTACCTCTAACTTCTCTCTCCAACTCTCAAACTTGTCGCAGTCACTGAGAAATTGGAGAGGGAGCTAGAGCCATGGCTACCTAGGCTATCCAGAGGTTTACGGGAAATTTATATGAGTTAAATGGTTTATTTTATCTAAAATATATGTGCCGGCCGCAGGATTTGATCCCTGTACCTACCGGCCGGCAGGCAGACAGCAGACAGACAGTAGCCCTTAGCCGTTAAGTTTAGGACTAGTGTTACGTAGTATATAGTACGATATTTATTTTAACATGTATGCGTAAGATTAATCATTTAACTGTAACTTAGTTCGGGATACATAGATCCGGTAATGTGTAAAGTACGGATTACGGTACGGACAGAAAATCAATACCGCGCATTTATTTCTTAATTGAAACGAATGCCGCGCAAGTATTTATTACGGCTACGATTAAATCCTGATTTAATCGGACGGCCGGAATTAGCGCCGAGATCGCGGAAGAAGATTTCGGCGGTTTGTGGCCATCGCCACATCGGATGACACGTGGCGAAATTACATTGGATCGTGGAATCTCCGGAGATTATGGCACCAAATCCGGATATGACATGTGTCGACATTTAGGCCATGTCGTACAATGTCCGTACCTAAAGTACACCGACAGCTGTACTTTTGCGTACGGAACTGTATTCTGATTGGTTCCGTACATCAGTAGATAGAGTCTGTGAGAGAGATAGGACTTAGAAAAATTAGGAGTTAGGACCCTCTCTCTCAGAGAGCTTTTGTACAAAAGGTCAACTTTGACCCTCCATAACTTATTGCTCAGGGTAGAAAATTCAGAGATTCTTTTTGCTATCGACTCAGGGGAGTCTTGCCTTCACAAGGGTGCAGGTGGTCAGGGTTTTTGTGTGCCAGGGTGGCAGTTATTTTTGCTGAAACACAAAGGGGTCAGAATTATCCTAGAGGCTTCTTGGAAGCTGTCTACTCTGAGGACTTATGGAGGTCTCAGAGTTTCATGTGCGTTGTGCACACTCTTGTACGAACGTAAGAATCTGACGTATGATCATAGTACAACGCACGCCGCCGGACGTAATTTTTTAGCGAACTGACACGGCGTAGGATGACATTCCGCGGGAAAGAAAACCCGGAATATATATTTTTGTATCTTCCCATACCATAGTTCAAAATTATGTGAAAGTAGGCCCATACAATATGCCTATTGAACGCAGAACATACAATATGACCTTAAGACCCATATTGTATTCGGACCTATTCGGACTAATTAAAACATCCAGACCAAATATTGGACCAATTAAAACATTTGGACCAAAAAAAATGATTTACAATGTCAGATTCGGACAATCGAACGGTCGCTGATCAAAGTAGCGATCTAAGAAGATCACATGAAAATCCCATAACACAACTTACGATATAGGCGCCGACCAAAGGCCTACCATAAAAAACCTACTTTTGAACTGTGTCCCATATTGCCTAGGTGGTCAATTTGAGGTTTTATTTAGTGTGGCCTTCAAAATTGCAGACGCTAATATGACAGTTAGTCCTATCCTAAGTTGTGTCATGGGCTTTTCATGTGATATTCTTAGATCGATACTTTGATCAACGACCGTCCGATCGTCCAGATCTAACGGTTTAGATAGAAAATACCTCAAAACTCCCGAAAAACAAAAATTCTGTCCGAATGTTTTTCAAAATTTAGACATGGCATTTAATTCTCTATCGATCGATGTGCAACTCAACTCTATTACTATTTCTTTTCATTTTCTGACCCATAGAATATGGGTTTTAAGGTCATATTGTATGTTTTACATACAATAGGCATATTGTATAGGCATACTTTCACCTAATTTTGAACTATGGTACAAACTTTTTGACAAGCTTACTTGCGACCGTAACAAAAAATGGACAGTGGTGCGTGGCATTACCGTGTGTTTACAAACTTTTAACAGTTCTATGTGGTAGGAGTTTTGGCTGGAGCAAAGCTTTCTACAGACCAAAGTACATTACCACACTCTCTTGTACACATTTCGTACGAGCTACCGTGTATGTTTTTTAGGGTACTTTCGCATGTAACTGAAACTTAGTTTTGTAACTCTGTTTTTTAGAGAAGATTCTCCGTACAACTTTCAGAGTATTCGGATTTAAACGCAAATAACTTGTCACTTAAAAAAGTTACTTACATAGACGTGTACGAAACATTGTGACAGATGAAACGGTACACAAAACGAGTCAAAACTTCCACTCGGCTTCAATTTGAGGCGTTTCTCTACACGGTGTAACCATTTTTGTGACTTCGAAATGTCTGTACGCCACCTTGTCGACGTGTCGAAACCTTGAAATACCTTTCGCTGTCGCACAGAAATGCGATTTCATTTTTCGTTTTCCCACTTGCCGACAGGTAGCCGATGTTTTTCATACGTCCTATGTGTGAAGACATGTGTTTTTGAGAGAGACGGCCCCTATACGGAAATCAGCTCACGAAAAACAGTACGCACGGGTTGGAAACGTGCAGTGTGTTTTTTTTTCGTACTCCGCGCACAAAATATGTAAAAAAAAATTGACAGGTGCGACAGCGTCTGCCTATTCGCTCACCTTATTGGACTTTATTTCTAGTCACCTCGCGAGGTGATTTGACGTGAAGTTTGAACATGTGTCGAAAGGACGCGAAAGTGGGTCGAAATTTGGTAGACGACAAATTGTATCGCGCTAGACGACAAACTACTATACGTATAAAGTTTAAAGGTAACGCAAATTGTACGGTGGTAATTTGTATTTTTTGGTACGGTTGCGGATTTTTTTTTTCTAAGTTATGGAGGAAAACGATCATAAAATAACTGTAACTTTAGCACATGCGAAAGTACCCTTAGCGTCAATAAAATTTTATCGTGGGATTTAGAATCATCCAGTGCCAAATGACGTGGATGGTTTACAACCGTTTAAATAAAAACAAAGTAGTGTCAATGACGCTGATAACGACAAACGGTTTACTGAAGTATGAAAAGTTGTACTTCAAACTGCTACTGCTCAAAATAAAAAAGAAAATCTTTATTTCAAAAAGTGCCATGGAAAAAACTCTCGAGGTACAAAAGGATTTAAAAAAGAAAAAATAAAAATAGTAAAAATCCCGCACCTACGTGGCACTACCACATGTCACACAACACACGTCACGTCGGGCCTTTCTATGTGCCTCTTATTAGTGTTAGAGAAAACGTCTGCCCTCAAAAATCAAAATTTTGTTAATTTCTTTTGAATTTTTGGCGGACTGATGAACCACAACGACCAATATTAGGTTAGTAATTTTTGTCGTACCGGAATTAATATGCGAAGATGTAGAAAGTACTTTATTAATATTGTACGTACTGGAAATACATACGGAATGAAATTGAGTTCATACAAGATGTCAGTGGACTATAGCTCTACAAGGCGACCGAATTCGGTTTTTTTCCGTCTACTAGCCATCATTTCGTTTTTTCGTTGCTTTTGCCTTGCTTATTGTTTTTGTTTCTTCCTCGACATGTAGTTTTTCCGTTTTTGCTGTGCTACCTCCTTTTGTTCCCATGGACTCATAGCTTGTTCCCACCGGAGTATTTGTAACTTTTTGCCCATTCCGATGATTTTCCGAAAACTCATCGGAAATCGGGTCTTGTTCACACCTAGATTTTGGGTTTTTTCTCCGATTGAAGGTGTCTTGTGACACGTCACACGCTTTGACGTCATCAATTAAAGGCGCGAAATCAAACCTGCAAATTTTCAAACTTACTAATCAGATCACACGCTTTGACGTCAGTATAACGACGACGGTGGTTTAAAGTTCTGCAGCTTTTTTCGCGCGATTACAACGAAATAGCCGTTCGGATGTTGTTTTGGCTACGTCAGCTTTTCGGGTTACCGTTGGCCTGTTTCACATAAATACGCTACTTTAACCCGACTTCAATATCCCTCAATATTTTGAGGAAGTTAGTTTGTACGGTTTTCCAAAAATTTATGAAAACAAAAAAGTCGGTGCTGTGAAATCTGTACACTATTCGAACGCCAATTTGTTGCGGAAGTGAAATATTTTTCCGGTGGGAACAGGCTATCAGATGGTTTACCATCGCGCTTATTAATAAAGTCAACCATTTTTTTTTTAAATCAATCGAGCCGTCTTGAAACAGGAAGAAGCGATTTTCATTGGCGCACGTGTTAACGTCATTAAATATAATACTGTACAAAATTTGACAAACCTGGTACAAATTGACGGAAATAATGATTACCTTGACTTTTTAGAATTAGGGTGGACTTCCATTATTAGTTTCAGTAATTGTACGGAAAATATTACTAAAGGGCGCGCCTTCCATTAGGTCGCGTTGGTAAATCACTTTTTATATGCGTGGCTTATTCTGGTTGGTAACACGTAGATTAATATTCGATGCTTAAAATCTTGAAAGAATCTTCAAACGCAATGTCAGAATGCAATATATGTACGAGCAGAGGTAATATCTATACCAGCGGAGATAATATCTGTACCAGCGGAGGTAATTGGTGACTCGTACAGAGCGCATTAAATGTACTACCCAAAATTTCAAAACGCAACGACAAAAAGGCGGCGGCAAACTTTGATGGTGGGAGCGTGACGAGATAATTTCGACGGACTCGCAGCCACCATGGCAGAAGGCACATGGCCCTTGCGACGTGTACGCACATATGCGCGCGCCCATCGTGGATGTTTTTTTTACTTTTCCACGCGGCCCATTTTTACACGTTCTGTATTCGAGAACTGTCCTCCCTGTGCACGGTCTTAACAAACTTTAGGGTTGGTGACGTGGCGTCACGGAAAAAAAGTGTAATTAAATCCGACGGTCCTAATTTACGACTACAACCTTGGACAGTTTTATTTAATGTTGTTTTCATTGAAAAAAAAAATTATGTACGAACTTGTACGAAGCGGTACGGCCGTCAGTAAAAAGCCCCACTTTTTAGCTAATGGAAGTCCACCCTAATTAGCCTGTTTAGTGTTTACCACTTCACCTCACGACCGGCTTAGGGTGACTCTCCGTTGACTCAATTCTCCGTCCTGTGACTCATGTCCTTCAATTTTGCCGGATTTTCTAAACTGGACCTTCCGTCCAAAAAGCAATGATGGAAAATGCCAATGACATGGCTAAAACATTTAACGTGACCAATGACGTGATGGTAAGGAAAATTGGACAAATACAAACAAATCCTTAAATTTACAAACAGCATTGCATGTACCAAACATTTGAAAGTTTCGTTTTCAAAAAAAATTGCGTCACGTAAATTTGTAGGTCTGAGATCGAAATTTGAAAGAAACGACTGCGATTGGTTTTCCAATCGAGTTCACGCACGTATGCTCGGAAAAACTTTTTGTGTTGTCAAAAAAAAAGGTTTTTCTCGAAATCCGAGGTAATTATAGTGTTATGAATATCAACTCCTGAACCACTAGAAAGTGGCCACGATCATCACTTGTCATAACTACACCGTGAATCGCTATTAGCGTAATGAAATAGACAGCGTAATGAAACAATTAGCGTTATTTACGCTAATTGGGAATGTCGTTTTTTTTCGAAATAATTTTTACTCTAATTTTTCGTACATTCTAATTAGTAAACTGCTTTGCAAAAATTTTCGGTGCAGAATATCGCCCCACTACAATATGTGCATGTACGAAATTGTTCAAATCGTACGCCATCGCGTTTTTTTGACATCCGTGAATGCCGGAAAATATTTACGCAATTACATGTTAGCGCGACTACGGGACAGCATGAATATATTTTCTGTACTTTTCTACTTGAAAAAGTACAGAAAAGTACGTCTGTGACAGACCGTACACCACACTATTTATAATGGCACTTTATTGGAGTCATGAATCCTATTTAATGGGCTGCCTCAAATAACGTGCAGAAACATTTAGAATGTTTAATTCTATTTGAGAATTTGCCTAAAAAAATTGGGTACCTCAATTAGCGTCCAACACGCTAATAGCGATTCACGGTGAACTCGCGAGCAAATGAAGATCCATTTTAGGTTACATGCCAAAATTGTCCGCGTAAGAACAAAATCCAATAGAGATTCACTCCGAATGATGATGTTCCATGAGTCGTTACATGGGGGAAGGCATATTTAATTAGGTCGAGGTATAAAATTAAAGATAGAAAACTACCCTCGATCAAAAACAACGCTTGCCATAATTGGAAAAGTTGATGGCCAATGACATCGTTACAATTATAATGCAACCAATGAATTGGTTGAAAAAGATTTTTAGCCATTGAGGACCAAAAACATTTGAGTCACGTGAATCTGCAGGCAAGTAAATCATTTTGTTTTTTTAGGGTTTTAGGGCAAGTAAATCATTTTTATCCGTTGTAATTGCGTACATAGTTGTCCCGTGCGCATAATACGCACGAAACGAACGCGCGTATACTACGCACGATACGCATTTAACGATGAAAAAAATGTTATTAAATGCGTACCTGACTATGTACTCGTACATTTTCGTACTTTTGCGTATTATATTTTAGTACTTTTAGGGGGTTTGAGGAATTTTAGGGTACATTCTCGTGCGTTCTCAAATATTTATGTTAAACAACCAATTATTATTCGTACATTTACGTACAGTGTCCGTATTTTTACGTACTTTTGACGGCTTTTATTTTGAGATTTTTAGGGTACATTTTCGTAATAGATTCTTGAACACGTGCAACTGATGTCGAAACAAGAGTGGAAAGAACTGGGCATATCCGCGATAGCAGCAGGAGTAAGAGAACGAGATGCAAAGGACCGTTGGAATGCGAGCACACCATCCGAAACTCGGGGTACAACGGTAGCAAGAATAGTAGTGTCCCCAGCCAAAAAACGAGAGACAATAGTGGAGGCAACAAGGCACCATCTTCCCAAATAGGCAGCGGGAGCATAGCGGGCCGTCGATAGTAAACCCAAACCACGTGCAGAGACTGGAAGAGAGGCCTGGATTCGGGCTGCAAACCCAGACTCGCGATCAAAAGCCCCACGTCCTAACAAGGTATCAATTTTAGTACTCTCTAGTGGGCACTCGAATGTCTAAACCATAGTTCAAAAGTAGGTGAAAGTAGGCCCATACAATATGCTTATTGTACGCAAAACATACAATATGGCCTTAAGACCCATATTGTATTGGTCGCAAAATGAAAATAATAGGAACAGGGTTGAGTTGCACATCGATCGGTAGAGAATTAAGCGTCATGTCTAAATTTTGAAAAACATTCGGACAATTTTTTATTTTTCCGTGAGTTTTGAGGTATTTTTAATTTAAACCGTCAGATTTAGACAATCGGACGGTCGCTGATCAAAGCAGCGATCTAAGAAGATCACATGAAAAGCCCATAACACAATTTACGATAGGACTTACGTCCGCGTTTTTTTTTTTCCGGGTTTTTTTTCCCGCGGAATGTCATCCTATGCCGTGTCAGTTCGCTAAAAATATTCGTCCGGCGGCGTGCGCTGTACTATGATGATACGTCAGATTCGTACGTTCGTACAGGAGTGTGCACAACGCACACAAATACAGTATGCTTACCTGAGTTTTGTGCCAAGTTTTGTGCGCCTACCAAAGGCCTACCATAAAAACGCCTACTTTTGAACTATGCCAATAACGTTTAGCGTGTACTTAAGTTGATCACTCTACTTCTGGGTGTTGTTTTTTCGACCAAAAATCATAAATTAGTTTTTGAAGCTGTGACTACATGGCTTAAAACAAGCCACATCGTAAAACGTAATTGTGTGTAATCAATTTTAATACTATGTTAACTACACGAATTCACCAACTCTGAACAGCGACGGGCTGGTTGGTATACAAATGTTAGTACATGAAAAATGACTAATACATTATGAATATTTTCCTGGGAATTTTAAGCATATTTTTAAGATTGTTAACTAGTCAAATGGCTGGAGCTTTTTCGGTTTGGTGGATTCCATCTGTTTGGTTTGGTTTGGACTTTCCGAACCTAGTTTTGATTTTTAAATAATTTACTTAGTTGAGACGGAAACGAAACCGCACGGAACAGAACAACCGGGCCATTTGTTCTTTGAAAGTGTGTATAGGATAAAATATTAAAATAGTTCGTACACTTTGTTCTTTGATTTCAACTGCTCGTAAAATAGTAGAATCCATGCAAGGATTAAATAAATCATAGTCTAACCCACAAATTAAAAGTGCGGTTTTATCCCACCATGTTATATGCACTAAAGCAATAAAATGTGCAGAAATGGCATTTATAATATGCACTTTACATTTGACAACACGTCAGTACGTCCTTACTTTTCAAGGTTTTGAACTATTAACAATAAACAACAGTAAAAACAGTTTATCAAGACCAGGCATGACTTAATTTCAGTTCATATGGGTGCATGTTGAGGTAAATGATGATATCATACACCATAGTCGTTTATCACATGCAATTCAAACCTTCCGAAGATCCTTTAGAAGTACACCGTGAATTGCTGTTAGTGTTAATAATTTTTGCGCCACTTAAAACATCTCTTCTCCATACATATTGGCCTGATTTTCAACTTAAGATCACCGATAGGAAGTTGAAAATGTTACTTTTCAATAGCAACCGTAAGATCCACAATCCGACATGTATGTACTGGGAAAAGATATTTCAAGTGGCAAAAAAAACATTAACACTAATAGCAATTCACGGTGTAGCTTTTTCAACCCAACGTATCAGCTTGCCACTTTTGGAATCAACTAAGACAGAAAAGAAAGCCTCCGCACGTGCAATTTAAGAAAAAATGAGAAGTGAGGTGTTTCAAATGTATTTTTCTTTAAATAGAGTAAAAAAAAATCAATAGGACCTCCTGTCCTTTCTCGGGGTCCGTTGGTCAAAGTCATCTTTTAAGAGGTAATTGAAAGACAAAACTCCAAAATCCAACCAGAAACAAAGAAAAAAGAAAGAAAGAATACAAAACAGAAACACCATCAACTTTATTATGAAGCATAAAAAAACAATTACACATTACACAGCAAAACAATGTGGGTAATGAAGATATTTTTTAAACAAATAACTAAAACATTAGCACAAAAAGGAAATCAGACACAAAAAAAAATGTACTAACACACACTAATATGCACACTTAGACCACTCACAGAATACTCACAAGGCACCAAAAAAAGGATAATCAGAAAGGAGAAACAAAAAAATACTCAAAATATTTGCCAAAATTACAGCGATTTTCCCACTTATTATTATTGCCCACTGAATAATTGATCCTTTACTATACCGACTCTATTTCAGTGAAGGCAAAGCCTAGAGTAGTGCCCTCTCTAAGAAACAAAAAAGCACATTTTCCATCTAGGCAATTATTATTGTTTTTCTTCCCAAAAGTACAAAAGAACCCCTTCGTTTTTGTAAAACCACT
>JBBHKE010003107.1:0-24389 GCA_037447655.1 Zygnema cylindricum | reverse complement strand
CGCTGCCCCTTGTCCGGGGCAGTCTTCGGGAAATTTTTGTGACCACCTTCATAAGCAGCCGTCGGTGGTAAATTGTTTAAGACTACAGCATAAGCTGCCAAAAAAAAAAAAAAGAGATCAGGGAATCTGGATAAATTCACATAATGAATGAGCTGTGCAAGCTGTTCAACCGGACCAAGTCTGTGAATTCAACAAGTTCAAGAAGATTTTTTTTGTAGCAAAAACCGCCCAATTCAATAGCATAGTGGAGATAAATTATCCCCTGTTTTAGGATCCACTGTGGCGCATAAATAGCCATCCAAAACAAAGTGCATCTTGATATCTACTAAGAGTACAATACAGCAAGGAACAAAGAAGAAGACAACGCTACACGCAGGGAGAAGGAGAAGGAAAAAGGATGAGCAAATTATGCATTTTGTGTGCTTCATTCATGCATGCTCCTAATGCAAAGAAAGATCATTTTGGTAACTAGTTTGTCAGTTTTCTGAGTTAGATGATTGTAAGAAATAACAAAAAAGACAGTCTTCTACATCCTTCAAAATTTGCTAAAATAAATACAAACAAAAACAAAAATTAAACCATAAAAGATGCGCACCAAACATCATCATCGTTTTGGAAAAGAGTCAATGAATCAAAGGGGTCTCAAATGACAGTGAAACCTGTGTGTATGTGTCTAATGAAGAATTGGGTATTGCGCGGTGACCTTACAATTAGCCACATTTTCCACTGCCTAAAATGATTATGAAAAAAAGTGATTATAAATTTGACAGGGATCAAAAAAACTGAAGCCAAGAGACATGTACGTATAGTGCCTTCCCAATTTCAAAAAAAAATATGAAAAGTATAAACAAAAAAACATGAAAACTTTCCGGTTTTTGTGAAGTCACTATGTAGTCAGCCATTGACAGTTGCAAGCTACACTGTGAATCACTATAAGCATGAATGTTTAATTCGCCACTTTAGTCGACTTTTCTTCGTGCACACATATGCAAATTACTTTTAGAAACCGCCAAATCGGAAGGCAATATCCTTTATCAGATATCCGGATCAAAATATCCAGATGTTTTATGTCGCGAAAAAAAAAATGACGCTAAAAGCGATTCACGGTATACATTTAGCAATGTTGCTACATCAATACCCAATGTTTAATGGTCAGGGTTGAAGAAAGATTTGGGTGCAACAATTAATATTTAACAGTTGATTGGTTGACATTACGACACCAGACATTCGTAAGAACCAGTGAATTTAAAAAGAATTAAGAAGTTTTATTGCTTAACAATGGGTAAAAAATCTGACTACAAAAACAGAGGCACGAAAAGAAAAACTATTTGACTATCTCTTTCTTTCAAGGGCTAAAAAAGAGAAACAATTGGTTTCAAGAAAAGCTATACAAGAAAAGCTATAAATTCCTCTTAATTTGACCTCTGGTCGAAAACATACACTCAACTGTGCCACACTACATACATTTTCCGTCACATCTGTCACATGGACAACATCAAAGAAAAGGAAGGGCTGCGACGTATCTTCTGGATGTCAACATGAAGGATGCCGTGCTCAAATTTTAGGGTTTTCTACAGTTTTCCTGGTTTTTTTAAGAGATTTTAGGGTTTTCCAGGAATTTGGTTGATTTGCCACGTGGCAGACAGTCGATCGAAGGTGTTGCCAGAAAAAGAAAACGACAAACTATGGAAGCTACAGCAGGGTGCCGGTTCAGCTTACCTTCTGTTCCGGGAACATAATTCGCAAATGCTTCTGCAACATGTAACGCAAAGAAGATAGAAACGACAAGCGTGAGAATCCCCTCGCTCAACATTGTTTTCTTTTTATGCTCACGATGGTTGGCAACAAGCCAACAATTGATTTCTCGGCTTCTCGCCCTCGCCCTCAACCCCCCCTCATTTCGAAACTACACCGCGTGTCGCTATGTGTTAATGTATTTTTCGCGCCGATAAAAACATTATTTCTCTGTACACACTTGAAGGATTGCCAATATGACGGTTGCGATTGAAAGGTAAGATTCTCAGCTCCAATTGGCGGTCTCAGATTGAAAAAAAGGACATATGTGTACGGAAGCAAATGTTTTGGGTGGCGAAAAAATTAGGGAATTGCTAATCGCAGAGACGATTTTTGCTGCGCGCAGGTACAGTAGTTGTCAGAAATTGTACATTTGAAGTACAGTTTCGTACAAGCTACGTACCTTGAAGTTTAGATTTGACGGTCAATCCGTCGAACAACTTTGACTGGTGTAATATTGTACTGGCGGTTAAAAAAGTGTCGCGTTTGCGAAAGTCGACCGTCATAAAAAAAAAAACAATTCACACGGCTGTAACAAAACTGCGGCAGCCACATATAAATAAAATGGCTGCGCTCAGGTACACCGCGAATCGTTATTAGTGTCAAAGTCAATAATTTGGGTTCTTAAAATTTTGATTTTTTCCTCAAATAGGATACATGATTTTAATTTTTCCTTGACGTTAATTAAGGTACCGTACAAAACAGCGTAAAGAACGAAAGTACAATAAGATCTAAATAGTATGGTATACGGTGGATGTCAGACCGTACATAGATGTACCTTTTCAAGTGAAAGTTAACAAACGAATGAATTAAATCAAACTCGCACGCATGGGAACGTACGCTCAAAAAACGGGATTAGTCTGACACGTAAGTTAGTCTGACGTGTACGCATATTTAAGTTTCACGACGTCGTACGATTTCTAATAATTTGTACGGATACATATATTAATGTATATAATCATACGGCGAATATTCCACTTTTGCTGTTCCCAAATTAGCATAATGCTGAAATTAGAATACACCTTTTTTTTCTAAAAATCAAATTCTTAATTGACATCAATTACGGTAAATTTTCTTCAACACAATTTAAACTTTGACACTAATAACGATTCGCGGTGTATTTTATCACTTCACGTCTGTGAGAGCACACACTGACATTTGACTTAGGGTGACGTTCCATCAGGCGTAGTTTACAGAAATCCGCGACCCTCAGTACCAAATCGTAAACATTACAGAGAATCTTGCCGATACTCTCCGAAAGGTCATGGAGGTAATACTTGTCGTCTAGGAGTTCGCTTAATTTTTTTTCTGTAACCGTCAACCCACCTCCTCGAGGTGGGTTGGCAGATACACAAAAAAAAATCATGACACGCTGGACGATTAAGCTACGTGTCATGATGGAAAACCAACAAAAAATCTTAAGATTTGCACATGACACGCGTTTTCCAAAATACAACCGAAAGTAAAAACGAAATTTTGTAACATTCCCTCGTCACGCTATTTTTGGTAACTTTTGTTTGTCACACTATTTCTCTCAAAGGACTTCCGTTATGTTCGAAAACTGAAACCCTAAAAAATGAGCTGGCGTAAATACTAGCGTTTGCAAAAAGTATAAAAGTTTTGTCGAATAATTACTTTGTAAATGGTACGCAAGTCAAGATTTGAAGTAAAGTTTGTCGGTGCTAAAAATATGAAAGATATTCAATATCGTATCATACCTTGCGTGGCGCCAGTCAATTTATAACACATGGCTTACCGACTCTACGTGATGGAATAAGAGGGTGGACTTCCATTAGGCGTCCCAGTAATTGTACGGAAAATTTTACTAAAAGGCGTGCCTTCCATTAGGTCGCCTCTATAAACCTGCGTGGCTCATTTTGGTTGGTAACACGTAGGTTAATATTCGATGCTTAAAATCTTGAAAGAATCTTCAAATGCAATGTCAAAAGACGATATTTGTACGAGCGGAGATAATATCTGTACCAGCGGCGGTAATTAATGACTCCTACAGAGGGCATTAAATGTACTACCCAAAATTTCAAAACGCAACGACAAAAAGACGGCGGCAAACTCTGATGGTGGGAGCGTGACGGGATAATAACGGCGGGTTCGCAGCCACCATGGCGTAAGGCATGGCCCTTGCGACGTGTACGCACATACGCGCGCACTCATCGTGGATTATTTTTACCTTTTCCACGCGGCATGTTTTTACACGTTCTGTATTGAAGAATTGTCCTCCCTGTGCACGGTCCTAACAAACTGTAGGGTTAGTGACGTGGCGTCACGGATAAAAAGTGTAATTGAATCCGACGGTCATAATTTACTCTCACAACCTTGGACAATTTTTTGTAATGTTGTTTTCGTTTGATAAAAAATATTATGTACGAACCTGTACGAAACAGTACGTCCATCAGTAAAAAACCCCACTTTTTCGCTAATGGAAGTCCACCCTCAATCGACCCGGTCTGTAGAGTTTGCCGTACAATTACAAAAACGTATGATAGAACTCCACCCTTAGCCGCAAAAATGAAATCTACTCGCGAACCGTTCCATTAAACTTGAACACAAGTTAAAAAAGACGACGTACAACATGTATAAGCTCGCACGAAACTGAATAAACTTCATACAAAATAAAAATGCGTGCGCGCGTATAGATATCGATGAAAGTAAAATGACACGTCGTCAGGTCAACTGGGTCGCGCGTGACGACGCGTCATTTTAGTTACATCGATATTTATAAGCTGGTACGCTTTTTTATTCTGTACAAAGTTTATTTCATTTCGTGCGAGTTTATACATGTTGTACATCGTCCTTTAATTTGTATCCGGGTTCAGTGTAACGGTTCGCGAGTAGATTTCATTTTTGCGGCTAAGTCAAATGTAAATTGTTGAATTATTAGAATTATAATGTATTTTCTACGTCTGAATAACTTAGTGGAAATAGAAAAGAAAAACACAGGCAGTCTGCCTCCACCTCTCCTCTTTAATCCTCGATACTTGTCGTAGTCACTGAAAGAGAGACAGGGTGATGGAGCCATGGCTTCCTTGGCTCCTTAGGCAGGTCAAAAAAAGTGACATAAGTCACCTCTACCAAAGAGGTTGAGTCCGGCAGGACTCTAACCTCCAACGAGCAGAGCGAGGCGTAGCCGTCAGCCTTAGCCAATCTGTCGTTGAAGTCCGTTAGAGTATATGTGGTATGATAAGAATTTAAATGTGTCGGGGCTCAATAATCCGATTAACGAAAATACGGATAAGTCACATAGAAACAAAATTGAATTACAGTGCAAACGCGAAACCGCACGAAACAAATTTAGCAAAAATCGATTTTCAACGGCTAACAGTTAAAGCCGTTTTTGATCCGACGGCGCGCATCATCGCCGAGATCCCGGAATGGGCGCTTTGGCGATTTTTGGGCGTAACCTGACATGGTGCTAAGTGGCAAGAAAACATTGGAGAGCAAAATCCCGGAGAGCATGAAAGCTAGTTCAAAAGAGACAAATGTCCACTCAATGGCCAAGTTATACACAGACCGTACAGAAAGTACACCAGCCACAGTACCATTTTGTACTTTACAGTTCTCTGATTCGTTCGTAGATCACTAGATAGGGGTTGTGAGAGGGGTTTAGGACTTAGGAGATTTAGGAGGTAGCCGCCTCTCTCCCAATGAGTTTGTATATATTTTGGCATCTTTCCCACTTGATAAGTAATCGCCTCGTTGGGCGTTTTTAGGTATTTCTTTTGCTGAGGACTCAGGGGAGTCCAGACTGCACAGGAGTGCACTCAGATTGCCTGTTTACATACTTGAGTATCTGTGGTCATAACTGAAGAAGGGTTAGCTAAAAACTATCTGGAGGCTTTTTGAATTCTATAGTCCAATGGGGGACACATAACTGCAGGTTATGGGCCCACCCTCTAGGATGCCCATCTTCAACGGATTTGGGTTCATTTACTGGGAAGCCATGATGGTAGGGGCTTTATGTGAAAAACGATATTGGGGTATCGTCAATGGACAAGTGAAAAGTCCATCTCAAGGAATTCCACCAGGGTTCAGTGGAGTGAGGTTTTCTGCAGCAGTATCAGCTCCAACGAAGGAGGCAGAAAGCGGGGACAGTAGTGTGTCCAAAAAGGGGATAGGGAAAGAGACACCTCTTACTCCTATCGCCACGGCACCCGAAGGGATAGTCGTGAAGTACGAAAAAAACGATATTCAAATGTGGGAGTACACAAACATGGCTGCTAGGCACTTCATTCTGAGGCATCTTACTCAAGCTTTGGCAACCTCCCATCTCCACATCTTTAAGGCCGAGGAGTTATGGGAGACCTTAGTGGAGAACTATAGAGCAGGTACCATTCGAAGCTCTAGTTGGCCGAGCAACGGTTAGGAAAGTATACTTACAACGGGGGGAAAATGCTAGACTATTGTAATGACCTCTCCTGTTTGTATATGGAGATAGAGAGTGCCAGGTGGACCGGTACAATGAAGATGAAAGTCAACACTCTCATCATGAAGCTGCCCAATGAGTTTGAGAACATAATGTACTGAGTACAGGAAATGGATGACAGTTTGTGGAAGTGGAACACAGTGGTCCGAATGATATTTGTGCAAGAGAACATTATCGAGATTTAGAGAGGAGGAAAGAGCGTTCAAGCTCTAGCTGCAGGAACAAACAGGTGGGGGAAGGATTCAAGGAAGCCATACAAAACTTCAAGGGAGAGAAAGATCAGACTGGAGGACTGAGACCTTCAATGGGCCTTTGTCATTTATGCAAAAAGCCGGGACACTTCATAGCTGATTGCACCAAGCTGTCGGAGATGAGGCTTCAAGAAAACCGTGGAGGAGGCTCTTCCGGAGGAAAGAAGAAGGCACTTGTGGTCACACAAGTGAAAAGGGAGACCGAGGAGGATGAATCCTCCGAGGAGGAGGATAGAGACCTTCTCCTTCACGAGAACTTGGAGGGGAAGGAGATTCCTCGAAAATAAAAGTGTGCCCTCGGAGCTATTCTAGAACCTCCACATGGAGAATGGATCATCGATTCAGGTACATCCATGTATATGTGTCGTGAATGGCGCCTCTTTACCAAGCTAAGAAAGATCCCCATTGTAGAGATAGAGTACGGGGATGGGAGAGTAGTTACTACAGATCTAGTTGGATTGGTAGATGTGAAAGTCTTAGTAAAAGGCAAGATTTCCTTACTCACTTTCTCAAATGTACTTTATATCCCTCAGCTGAGCAAGCATTTTGTCTCTACTTCTGTATTAAATGAAAAGGAGCTTGATACCTTCACTAGAAAGGGAGTCTTTACAGCTAAGTATGGGGATGAAGTCTACTTCAAAGCAGATAAGGGTAACCAAGGAATGTTTAGGCTTTACCTAAGTAATGAAAAGAAGAATGCTTATTATGTTGGTGTCCCAAACTTGATGATGTGGCAAAGCGGTTGGGGCATGTGCATTTTGATAGGGTGAGGGAAATGAAGATGCTTGGTATTGTAGAGGGCAATCAGTTTGGGGAAAAAGAAATGGTGGATGATTGTAGTGGCTGTGCCTAAGGTAAGGCTCACAGACTTCCATATCCCAAAACTGTCACATACAAAGGTGAGAAAGTACTTGATCTAGTCCACACATATATCTTGCGACCAGCAAAAGTACCTTCTGTAGGAGGTAAGAGGTTCATGATGACAAGTACTGATGACAGGTCTAGATACTCTAGAGTCTACTTCCTAAAAACAAAGTCTGAAGCACCTACTTACTTCAAAGAATATAAAGCCTGAAGTGAGAAGTTGCACGGAACCCCATTAAGAGAATAACAAGTGACAATGGGGGGTAATATACCTCTAACCAGTAGGAGGAATATCTGAGGGAGGAGGGAATTCAGCATCAGAAAACTGTACCTTATTAACCAGAACAATATGGGGTAGTTGAGAGGTTTAACCGGACTCTAGGAGATAGTGTATGTAGTATGCTGGCCGACAAAAGGATAGGAAAAAGATTTTGGGCTGAGGCCATGAACTGTGCTAACTACATAAAGAATAGAGTCCTTACCTCAACTGTGAAAGGAATGACACCTTATGAGAGATGGGCTGGATGAAAACCAAATATTTCGTACCTGAAGTATTTGGCAGTCTAGTTTACAGTCTTGTCACAGATGGGAAGAACTGGAAATTAGATGCTAAACGGAAACCGGGATGTTTGTGGGATATGATGAGGATGTCAAGGGATATGGAGTCTATGACTTAGCTAAACAAGATATCATTCTGGTAAAGATCCTAGTTGTCATGGATAAAGGGAAGTCATTTGACCCTTTCAAATACACCAAGAAGATATAAATCAGGTTTGATTCCGAGAGTGAGGAAGACTCGGATCTTCCAAGAAGAGACATGAGTGAAAGAGTGATTGCAGATTCAGTGGAGATCCAGTTAGAAGAAGATAAGTCAGAATCTGCCCATATTCCAAAGCACTTCGAGGAGACAGAAGATGAAGAGATGGAATCGGCTTCTATGGATAGGGAAGCCGATAAGATAGTGAGGAGAAACCCGAGACTTCCCCCCATCCCAACTTTAGCAGCAAAAGTCTGGAGGAAAGACAAACGGCTCACAAGGTAACTAAGCTGTCTCACCTGGATGAGCCTTAGTGATATTCAGAGGCAATGGACAGTTCGGAGAAGGATAGATGGGTTAGAGCCATAAATGATGAAATGGCTTCCATCATGGAAGGAAATACTTAGGAACTAATGGACTGTCCTCCCAACAGAAAACCAATCAGATGCAAATGAATGTTTAAACTGAAACTCAACCCAAATAACACCATTGAAAGATACAAGGCTCGGTTGGTAGCAAAGGGGTTCATTCAAAAAAAAGGGATAGATTATCAAAAGACCTTTGCTCCTGTGGTAGGGTTCCCATCAATAAGGATTCTCCTTTGTCCAGCGGCAGCGGAAGACGTGGAAATATACCAGATGGATATTAAGACCGCTTTCCTCAATGGTGGATTAGAGGAAGAAATCTTCAGACGGCAACCAGAAAGATTTGTAGAGGAAGGTGAGGAGAGCAAACTGTGCAGACTTATAAAGACCTTATATGGACTTAAGCAGTTTCCCAGACTATAGAATAAAAAACTAGATGAGTTTCTTACCAGCATGGGATATATCCGGATCACTTTTGACCATTCTATTTATATGTATGAGGATGAGAATGGTGTTATTTTTATTGCAATTTATGTGAATGACTTTTTGTTGTTACGTAAATCTATAGAAAATATCAATAAGTTGAAGAAGGATATTAGAATAAGGTTTGATATGAAAGATATAGGAGTGGCAAGAAAAATCTTGGGGATACCAATGGAAAGAGATAGGGGAAAGAGGATTATCAGACTTACTCAGAAAAAACTTATTGGGAATATGCTCAAGAAATTTAAAATGGAAAAGGCAAAAAGTTGTACCACTCCCATGGACTTGAAGAAAACAAGTGATGGGAGTGTAGAAGGAGTGAAAATCTTAGGGGATCAGATGACTCCCGAAGAAAGACAGTTTATGGAGTCTATTCCTTACAGGCAGGTTGTAAGAAGTCTAATCTACTTTATGAATTGCACTTGGCTGGACATAGCGACAGCAGTTGCAGTTCTTAGTAGGAGTCTTAGTGATCATAGAAAGAGAGATTAGGAGGCAAAAAAGAGAGTCATGAGATATCTGGTGGGCACAATGGAATTATGGTTGCATTTGGGAGGGGTGCACACTAACTTCACCACTTGGAGGGACGCCAGTTATGGAGATGCACCTATGAGAAGATGCACTTCTGGATATGTATTGTATGTGGGGGGAGGTGCTTGCTGTGGAGTAGCAAGCAACAAAAGGTGGTTGCTCAGTCCACTATAGAGGCTGAGTACATGGCCTCTTGTTCTGCAGTGAAAGAATTGATGTGGGTAAAGTCTTTGCTACAAGAACTGGAGTACATGAAGAAAGGGGTGCATAAAGTCTTATGTGATATTCAAGGTGCAATTCCAATTGTAGCCAATCCAAAACATCATTTCAAAGCTAGACACATTGACATAAGGTTGAGTTTTGTAAGGGAAAAAGTCAAAAACAAAATTGTTATTCTTGTGTATAAACTAGATGGAGAAATGATTGGAGATATGATGACAAAACTTGTGCCCTCACCCAAATTGAAATATTGTAGAGAGAAGTGTGGAATAAAATAAAAGCTTAAGTTAGACTAGAAAATAAGGGGAGTGTTGAATTATTAGAATTCTAAAGTATTTTCTAGGTCTGAATAGCTTAGTGGAAACAGAGAAGAAAAGCACAGGCAGTCTGCCTCCACCTCTCCTCGCTGTCCCCCATACTTGTCGTAGTTACTGAAAGAGAGAAATGGTGATGGAGCCATGGCTGCCTTGGCTCCTTAGGCAGGTCACAAGAAGTGACATAAGTCACCACTACCAAAAAGGTTGAGTCCGGCAGGACTCAAACCTCCAACCGGCAGAGCGAGGCGTAGCCGTCAACCTTAGTCAGTTTGTCGTTGAATTCTGTTAGAGTATATAGGGTATGATAAACATTTAAATGTGTCAGAGCTCACTAATCCGATTAACGCAATTACGGATAAGTCACATAGAAACAAAATTGAATTATAGTGCGAACGCAAAATTGCACGAAACAAATTTACCAGACATCGATTTCAACGGCCAGCAGTTAAAGCCGTTTTTGATCCGACGGCGCGTATCATCTCCGAAATCCCAGAAAAAATGCGTTTTGGCGGTTTTCGGGCGTAACATGACATGGTGCCACGTGGCAAGATAACATTGGAGATCGAAAATCTCGGAGAGCATGAAGGCTAGTCCGGAAGAGACAGACTTCCACTCAATGGCCAAGTCGTACGCAGACCGTATAGAATGTACACCGGCCACAATAACCTTTCTGTACTTTACAGTTCTCTGATTGGTTCGCACATCTGTAGATAGGGGCTATAAGAGGGGTTTAGGACTTACGAGATTTAGGAGGTAGCCGCCTCTCTCCCAATGAGCTTGTATATATTTTGGCATCTTTGCCACTTGATAATTAACCGTATGGTTGGTCCTTTTCAGTGATTTTTTTTGTTGAGATTTACGCGGTGTAAGATTTTCTCGTTGCATGCTCTATTCTAGAGGAAAGCGACAAAAAGAAAAACCTCATCTTAACATATCGAAATGTACCCTTAAAATCTTAATTTAAAGTAGTAGATTACAATTTAGAATGTCTCGTCGCACCAATTTCAGACGTGCCCCGACGTAATCGTAACTTAACGAACTTACTTTGTACTGTCAGGAATATTCTACGTACATGTTTTCGAAGTGTCCCAATTCCCAAAAAATCATTACTTAATTTTTTGATGATTGTGTAGGTCGAGAATGCTTGGGCCAGTTGAAAATGTCTCCTATCTATGTTGTGGCACCCCTATATATTAAATTGCTTCAAATGTTGCATGTCTTTACGCGACATTTTGGACATTCTGGCATTGTAGTTTTTTAATATTGCTTGTGACGTCACATGTATTTGCATGACATTTTACACATACAACCATTATGCACTAAGATGATTATGGTTTAAAAATATGACTTTTATTTTTCCGTTCCTGTCCGATCGTCGTAAAAAAATATTAAATGTTTGATAGCAAAAGATCATCCACATTAAATGCAAACAAAAACATAAAAATCATGTACTTTATTCTTCGTGAAAACTTTTGAAATTGTTTGAAATGTGTGAAGGTATATTCCTATTCGCGGTCACGCGATATTATACTTTAAAACACATCTCTTATATATTGTAAGGTAAATTTTGATAATGGCGTGGCATGACATAGATGTGGGACACAAAACACAAGACGACAAGACGTAGTACGTTTTAAGTTTGATGGTCGTGTCCCTTAAAAAGTAAACCAGGCGTAATGGATCGTTTCATCCAAATTTTATAGGTCATCTCTCCAACGGTTGTCAATATTAATACAGCGATGTTTGTTAGTATTTCACTAAGTATCGCTTATACTGTTAATAACACTATATCCGCATCCCCAAAATGTGACATTTGAATGTAAAATGGAGTTATTAGTACTGCTTTTTTATGTTAGTATAAGTACAGTCCATTAAGTGTCATTTGTCAATGACAATATTTCAAGAGGTATTGAAAAAGTGCAAGGTATGGATTGTGTCACTCAGTACAAATGATATTCGTCATTTCTTACCAAACTAAAAAAAAAATTTTAGATAACTACATCGAGGCGGGAAAGTGATTGTCGTTTGCACGTGAAAGTGCATTCAACGTGTATGTTTACTAAAAAAGGAGCAAAAAAGTCATGCGGACATGTTTACCCTTGTTCAAACGTCAATTATGTCAACAACAACTATAGCGGTTACTGTGGGAATGTCTATCCAAATTGATGTTGTGTGTGTGTAACAGGATCTCCTACCTCTCAAAGAAATCCCATTACTACATACAATCCCAACCACATATTCCACACATTGGAAAATACACATCCACATTGGACAACACTCACATAAGGATAAACATTAAAATAGAATAAGCTTTTGTCCACATAACATTAATTTGGTCTCTTGCCCTCGGGCTCAACCATTCTTATTAAAGTGTTTTCCACTACCCTCCACTCTTAATAATTATATCTTTTATCTAGTAAAACACTATTTAGTTAGTAAGAGATTTCAATGCAAAATGCCTTTCCCCCAATTTGGTATTAATCGCTCAGGACCAAGATCAGCCAGAATTTCCACAAACTTTTCCAAAGGAAAATATGCCTACTCTCCTCTTACCCTTCACTATTTATCCATCATCGCCCAGGACTCGCAAGGCCAGAGTCAACGCTTAGTTTTAACAGGCTTTTACCCAGGCCAATCATTGATCAGCAAGGACTCAAACTGACCAATGCAAAAACGTGCAAAATCTCTTACTAACTACTTAGCACTTTACTAACCAATCAAACATTACGTTTCACTACGTAAAATTTACGTGCAAAAGTGCGCGCCAAACGAAACGCGACTTCGCACGATCGTGCGTAACAAATTTCGCACGCGAAACTTCTTACGAAATTCTCTTAAGTGAAAGTGACGTTTCGCACTAAAATTTGTACCAAACGAACCACCGTGCATACTAAACGCTTCATTATAACTTTATGAAACGTACACGCGTAATTTCGGTTCTAATTTGACCCTTAACCCGTTTCAATGATACCCACTTGTTATTTAGACCCCACGCTGTCACCTAAATACACACATCGCTATAACTTTTAAAATATAACTCCAAATAGCGTGATTCTTTCGCGGACGTCTACCAGATTTAGTACTTTATAATCATAACACCTAAATACTTCTTTAATAACAAGTTTGATCCGCTATTACTGTTACATCATCCCCTTCTTATTTTTAATTGACCTCAGTTAAAACACCTTTAATTCTCAAGACGGGTCTTTTATTTAATTATCCCTCCACTACCTCTGTAAAAACTCAAAATTTTTATCCTCTAAAGTCAACTCATCCTCAGGCCTTCCTAAATAATGCACTTGCCAGAATATAGTCTCGCCGACCTTGAACCGTTGACCAACCCAATCTATTACCCATCTGTGGACTTCAGGTTTATAATTATTGAAAGATCCAATTCGAATTCTCCTTGAGTTGGTCGAAGATTCGCTGGTTTCAATTGGCTGATGTGTATCAGTGGATGAATTTTTGTTGAAGGTGGAAAGTCCAATTTGGCAGCAACTGATGATATCATCTCGATTACAGTAAATGGTCCAATGTACTTAGGAGCAAATTTCCCCGTAGGATCCGATTGTCCCTCGATCTTGCACCTGTAATGAGTTGTAGAAAGCTAAACCTTGTCACTTGTGCGTAACACCCAATCACCCTGTTTGCAGTTAGCATTTAATTCTTGCCTCCTTTGTGCCTCCACTAATGCATCCCGGACAGTTTTCCAAACTGTTTGAACGTATTCCCAAAACTCTGTTCTAGAACCTCTATTCTCTTGAGTGACCCCTGTTATTAAGTCCAATGCTTCTCTAGGTTGGTATCCGTATGCAACTGTAAATGGCGAGAATCTTAACCTAGCATGTTTACATGAATTGTATGCAAATTCCATTTATGGCAGTGTAGATTCCCATGGTTCTGAACTCCACTGCAAACAGTCCTAAGCATTTCCTCTAGTGTACGGTTCATCCTTTCTGTCTGTCCATCTGTGTGAGGATGATAAACGGTACTCATTTTCAATTCACAGCCTAAATTTTGTTGTAATTCTTTCCAAAAAGAAGACGTAAATTTAGAATCTCTATCACTGACAATAGATAGAGGGACTCCATGATGTCTGACCATGTTGTCAAAATATAACTTTGCAATATCTACAACCGAATGAGTGGTTTTGCAAGGGATAAATATTGCCATTTTACTGAACCTATCGACTACGACCATGATAATGTCATTCTTTTTAGATGTAGCTGGCAACCTGACAAAAAAATCCATATTGACAGATTCCCACGGTCTCTCGGGGATATCCAAAGGTTTTAAGAGACCTTAAGGTTTTTGGGTACTAGGTTTACTCTATTGGCAAGAGACACAACTTTCCACTTGTTTTGACACCTTCTTTGCCATCCCATGCCAAAACAATCTACTTTGCAATCGACTAAGAGTTTTATCTCCACCTAGATGTCCATAATGCTCATGAGCTTCCCGTAAAATTTGTTTTCTTAAGTCTCCCACTTCTGGAATGCAGAATCTATCCCCAATTGGCAAATACAGTAAACCATCCTCTAGTCTGAAGTTTTTGACATGCCTCTCATTCAATGGGTCAGAATTCCCTCTCGAAATATTATTGAAAATCACAACAAAATAAGGATCTTTATCATAACCATTTCTAACTGTATCTAAAAACAATTCATCCTGAACCATAACACTTTTTTCAAAGCATCTATTTAAAGTATATGCGATTACATTTGTCTTCCCAGGAATATGTTTGACATTAAATTTGAAATATGCTTATTTCTGCATCCACCTAACCTGTCTGCCAGTCATAATCTACGCATCACTTAATCTTTGTAAATAAGAGAGTGACTTATTATCACAGTGAAGTGTAAATTCTTTTTTATACAAATAACAACGTCATTTCACCAATGCATATACAATTGCAAGTAATTCCTTTTCCTGTGCTGTATAGTTTTTTTCAACATCATTGAATTTTCTAGACTCGAAAGCAATAGAATGAAAGTGTTTGTCGACTTTTTGACTTACGACTACACCTAGACCTTTTTCAGATGCATCTGTAGTGACCACAACTTGAAATTCCCCGACAAGATCAGGATACACTAATGTTGGGGCAGAGGTCAACTTCCCTTTTAATTCCTCGAATGCTCCCTCCTGATCAGCTCCCCACACAAACGTCTCCTTCTCCCGAAGTAAATTCGTCAAAGGTGCGGCGATTATACTGAAGTTTCTGATAAATTTTCTGTAATAAGTGGCTAATCCCAATAACGATCTTACTTCTGTGACATAAGTAGGTTGTTTCCAATTTTGGATTGCTAAAATTTTGGATGGATCTGTTTTAACACCTTCCCCACTAACTATATGTCCCAAAAATAATTGTTCACTTTTAAGAAAACTAGATTTTGACAATTTTCCATATAATTTTCTTTCTCTTAACCTTTCTAACACTCTTTTTAAATGGATTACATGTTGTTCTTTAGATTCACTGTAAATTATAATATCATCTATAAACACTTGGACAAACTCATCTATGTAATCTGAAAAGGTTTGGTTCATTAATCTTTGGTAAGTAGGCGGTGCATTCGTTAAGCCGAATGGCATCACTATCCATTGGAAATGACCCACCCTAGTCCTGAAAGCAGTTTTATCAACATCTTCAATTCTAATTGGCACCTGATTAAAGCCACTACGCAAGTCAATCAACGAAAACACTTTAGCACCTTTTAAACGATCTATCAAATCAGAAATTAAAGGTAACGGATATTTATCTTTCACCGTAATCTTGTTTAGACTACGATAATCGACACACATTCTCAACGTGAAACTCTGAGACCTCCATAAGTCCTCAAAGTAGACAGCTTCCAAGAAGCCTCTAGGATAATCCTGACCCCTTTGTGTTTCAGCAAAAATACCTGCCACCCTGGCAGACAAAAACCCTGACCACCTGCACCCCTGTGAAGGCAAGACTCCCCTGAGTCGGTAGCAAAAAGAATCTCTGAATTTGCTCCCCTGAGCAGTAAGTTATGGAGGGTCAAAGTTGACCTTTTGTACAGAAGCTCTTTGGGAGAGGGGGTCCTATCTTTTAATTTTTCTAAGTCCTATCTCTCTCACAGACTCTATCTACTGATGTACGGAACCAATCAGAATTGAGTTCCGTATGCAAAAGTACAGTTGCCGGTGTACTTTAGGTACGGACATTATACGACATGGCCAAAATGTCGACACATGTCAAATCCGGATTCGGTGCCATAATCTCCGGAGATTCCACAATCCAACGAAATTTCGCCACGCGTCATCCGATGTGGCGATGGCCACAAACCGCCGAAATCTTCCTCCGCGATCTTGGCGCTAATCCCGGCCGTCCGATTAAATTCGGATTTAATCGTAGCCGTAATAAATACATGCGCGGTATTTGTTTCACTTACGAAACAAATGCGCGGTATTGATTTTTGTCCGTACCGTAATTCGTACATTATATACTACTGGATCTATGTATCCCATAATCCATAACAGTTAAATGATTTATCGTACGTATACGTATTTAAATAAATATCAAACTATATAGTACGTAACACTATTGCTAGACTTAACGGCTAAGGCTACCGGCTATATCCTGTCTGCCGGCCGGTAGGTACAAGGATCAAATCCTGCCGCCGGCACATACCTTTTAAAAAAATAAACCCTAATATAAAATTCCCGTAAACCTCAGGATAGCCAAGGTAGCCATGGCTCTAGCTTCCTCTCCAATTTCTCAGTGACTGCGACAAGTTTGAGAGTTGGAGAGAGAAGTTAGAGATAGACTGCCTCGGCTTCTATATTTCTTTTCAGACCTAGAAAATACTAATAAAAACCATTAGTTTCTACATTCCGTCCTTCTTTTTGACGAAGAGAACTGGTGTTCCGTATGGTGATTTGTTAGGCTGAATATATCTTTTCTCTAAGAGTTATTTGATCTGTTTCTTTAACTCCTCCTGCTTAAAGAAACTGTGTTTATAAATTCAATTCCTATGACAGGAGGATTACATCCAGGTTCAAGGTTAATAACATGTTCTACATCTCGGGAAGGTGGCCTCCCTGAGGGTAAGTCACTTGGGAAGACATCTCTAAATTCAAAAATCAAATCTTTTAAAGCAACATCAGATGTATTAATGTCAGTTACAAAATCAGATTTTTGTTTTTCGAAAGTTTTAGTGGTGTCTGATTTAGGGATGACATCAATGGTAGTGTTTTCTCCCCCCCCTTCATCAGTAAGTGCCTCAGTTACTAACAACAAGAAAGCATGATTTGTTTTATCTTTTAAGTGCTTTTTAAATTGTTTAGCAGATATCAAACCTTCCACTCCCAATCTGGTTATGTTATTTATATGATTCTTATGCAATTTCTTAGAAAATAATACTTGCAAAACCTTCCAACCGTTTTCAAACTTCATTTTCAAGGTGTTAATTTCCCAATTAATTTGAGGATTGTGTTCAGTTAACCAAGGCTTTCCGAATATTAGTTCTTCACTTCCCAAATTCATTATTTCACACACAACTTTCATTTTATGACCCTGAAAATCAACTTCTATCGTGTCAGTTTGTAAGTCTAATGTGGACTTATTAACATTTGCCACTTGAACATGTAAAGGTTTTTCCTTTATGACAGTAGGAATTTTATTTTCCTCTACAAACTTATGTGAAATAAAATTATGTGTGGCACCTGAATCAACCATTACTCTCAACGGTTTTCCTTCCACTAATGACTCGAATCTATTCAAACTGTGTCTGGTGTCATCATTATTTAACTGTCTTATCATAGGTCTGTTGTTGAGAATTTCATCAGAAGGGTTTTTTAAACTATGCAGTATAGTGAGAATCATAATAAATTTAGCTATCCTAACTTTTCCATTCATTAATTTGCCCTCCAGAGTTAACTCTTTAACTGCTGGATCCGGTTGACTCAATTGAGGACTTTCATTTAGTCCTTTCCGTTTCCCACCTCTTGGGCTTCCTGCTCAGCTAGGTATAATGCAATATCCTCTTGAAGACCTTCATTTACGTCGACTGTTTTGAGAGAACCTTTATCTGTACAGACTTAAGCGTAATGATCTGGACCTCCGCATTTGAAACAAGTGACTTTCTTTTTGGGTTTTGTGCACTCTCTACTAAAATGTCCCTGCTCTCCACAGTTATAACAGTTAATCTTTTTCAGTTGTGCACACTCAAAAGCTCTATGACCCTTTTTCTGACAAATAGTGCATGTGGGGATGGTAAGGTTAGGCTTCTGATCATTAATGCTTTGTTTAGGACTCTTAATGTATCCCCCTCTATTGTTAAATTTGTTTCCTGCATTAGCACTCTGTCCACCTTTCTGATTTCCCCTGAAAATATTTTGCCTATTCACCAGACCAACATTCAGACCCTCATCCACAAATTCCCCCTCATCCCACTCTGATACTTCATTCAAATTACCCCTAAGTGATCTAGTTTCCCGATTATACCCCAACTGATCCTCTAATTCCAATGGTTTATCTTGTAATTCTTTCAAATTATTAAATTTTTGATGTTTTAGTTCTGATTTAAGTATTGGATTCAAATAGTTCAAAAAATGCAATTTAGCAATTTTATCAGTCAAACCTATGACATGAATGCTAGATGAGTCAAATTCCACAAGATAATCCTTCACAAATCCAGTCTGCTTACAGTTCAACCACTTTTCTTCCATTCTGGATTCAAAAGTGACAGACAAGAAATGCGATTTGATCGCGGCTTTAAAAGTTTCCTAATCAGCATTATCAGGAATCAATTTAGACCTTCTCTGAATATAATACCAAATTTGAGCATCGCTTTTCAGACAGCTAACTGCAAAAGAAGTGTAATCATCACGATCGCAATTTCTAGACTCCAAATAATACTCCATATGAAAAATCCAAGCATCCAACTCATCGATCCTCTTACCATCAAACGATGGTGCCTCACTAATAGACAATTTCAGATCCCTTATCTTCTTAGGTCTATCATGATCATCCTTCTTAAAACTGGCATTTCTTTTACTACTCTCATCTTTTTGGTCATTCATATCATTCTTGGTCTGAACTAAGTTAATAAGTTTATCTAAATTCTCATTTGAAACATTTCCATTTTCTTTAACAACTTTCAATTCACGTTTCAACTCGGAAATGGTTTCATCCACAGTGGCAGCATGATTATTAAATCTTTTGACCAATTTCACAATTCGCTTCTTCAACACATTCAAAGCATTCTCCATTTCATGTTTCCATGCAGAATTTGTCATTATCACACAATTAAATTAAGCAAAAACAAAGATAGAGTATAATTTCCCAAAGAAATTTGCTGCAGATTTGAAGTCTCAGATTGCTCCAATCCAAAACTTCTTCTCTTTAACAAATCCTTTGAAATGATAACTTCTTCTGCTTAACAAATCCTTTAAAATGATCAAGATCTGAGAAATTAAAAGACATTGACAGTAAGTTAGTACACATTCAAATTTTCAATTGCCCAACATTGAAACAGAAAGTAAGAATTTCCCCACAAATTTTACAACAGCAAAATTGAAAGCTCTCAAAGGTAAGATTTAACCATAAGTTTTGCAACAGCAAAATTGAAATCAATCAAAGGTAACAATTTAGGGTTTGAAAAGTTTTTAGTCATTTTTGGACTCCTTTGCTCTTGAAGAAGTAAAATACTCCACTTTCTTTCTCCTCCATTAGCAAATTTCCCACTTCCCACTACATCAGGATCTTTTACTCTCTAATCCTCACATCCTCACCCTTCATGGCTTCAAACCCTCCCTCTACACATGAATCATTGCTAGGAGAAGGCAAGTTTGTTTGGCCTCTAGGTAATTGGAGTGAGCTTCAGCGGTGGCTACACTGCCCACCCTGCCTCGCCTTAGTCCTTAGGACCTAAGCACGCCCCAAATCTAACCAGCGGTCGTTGACAGTGTGGTCACATAGTTTCCTTTCAATCCCCTACCACTTCACATTGTGTTTCCACCGACACAGGTCAGAGCACCCTCACCGGTCACGGCAGTCGATTTTCGGGTAAGCAAACTTCTCCCTGGTTACTAACCGAAGCTCTGATACCATATGTAGCAGAATCTCCTACTTCTCAAAGAAATCCCATTACTACAAACAATCCCAACCACATATTCCACACATTAGAAAATACACATCCACATTGGACAACACTCACATAAGGATAAACTTTAAAATAAAAGAAGCTTTTGTCCACATAACATTAGCTTGGTCTCTTGCCCTCGTGGCTCAACCCTTCTTATTAAAGTGTTTTCCACTACCCTCCACTCTTAATAATTCTATCTTTTATCTAGTAAAACACTATTTAGTTAGTAAGAGATTTCAATGCAAAATGCCTTTCCTCCAATTTGGTATTAATCTCTCAAGACTAAGATCAGCCGGAATTTCCACAAACTTTTCCAAAGGAAAAGATGCCTACTCTCCTCTTACACTTCACTATTTATCCATCGTCGCCCAAGACTCGCAAGGCCAGAGTCAACGCTCCGTTTTAACAGGCTTTTACCTGGGCCAATCATTGATCAGCAAGGACTCAAACTGACCAATGCAAAAACGTGCGAAATCTCTTACTAACTACTTAGCACTTTACTAACCAATCAAACATTACGTTTCACTGCGTAACATTTACGTGCAAAAGTGCGCGCCAAACGAAACGCGACTTCGCACGATCGTGCGTAACAAATTTCGCAAGCGAAACTTCCTACTAAATTCCCTTAAGTGAAAGTGACGTTTCGTACCAAAATTTGTACGAAACGAACCACCGTGCATACTAAACGTTTCATTATAACTTTATGAAACGTTTCATTATAACTATATGAAACGTACAAGCGTAATTTCGGTACTAATTTGACCCTTAACCCGTTTCAATGATACCCACTTGTTATTTAGACCCCACGCTGTCACCTAAATACACATATCGCTATAACTTTTAAAATATAACTCCAAATAGCGTGATTCTTTCGCGGACGTCTACCAAATTTAGTACTTTATACTTATAACACCTAAATACCCCTTTATAAAGAAGTTCGATCCGCTATTACTGTTACAGTGTGCTAATAAATGTTAATGATTTGTTGGATATAGGTTGAAAAACCCAATTTAACGCTTATTACATTGTTTCATTCTTGCACTAATTATTTTGTTTACAATCAATAACCGATTCAAGGTGTAATTTTGACGCTATTTTTTTTTTATCGAGTCGACGCAAGGCGGAGTTTTGTCATTAAATTTTTACGTTGTCGTGCCATTGAATTTACTCTTGCTCTCGTGCATTATGTCAGTAGTACTCTTGCTTGCGTGCTTTGTTTTAAATGAGACCATGTAAACAAATTGACGTGTTTTCAAAATTGTCTAAGTTTTTCAATCATACAATCTAAATCTCATATTTGCAAAAGCATATAATATTATTGTAAAAAAATTATGTTGATGTTAAATCCAAAAATCTACAAGCGCAACAAACCATTTTAGGTAAAAAAAAACGAAAATGGAGTGTGAGAATATATCGATCCTATAAAATTTTTTTTTATTGATTGTGGTGGATACTTATCCACCTTGTTTGAAAACAAATGGCATCTAATATGACTAATATACATATTGGTTGTTAATCGTGGCTCTTATATTATTATCTGCTTGTGTTACAACCGTTTTATATCTTGCCACTAACTGACAACGATTGAGGGAGATGGGTCAAATATATATAAAAAACAAAAGTTCACAAATGAGGACTCAAAACAAAATAAACAATCAATGTTTGACCTTGGACATTTTGATAAACTTGTTATATTTTTTAGCAAAAAAATAAAAAATAATAATATGACAATAATACGACATGGTTTGAAAACGTACTGCACCTAGTAAACCAAATTATACCGAGAATTCTTTTTAGTACTGATAACACAAATTCGGCCACCTTAAAGCATAACCCTCGAACCTAAAATTAGATAAATGACTTTTTTGTTTTTACGTCAATATAGTTACGATTTAACACATGTCAATTACGTTAATTTGGTTATTCATTATATAGTGTAGTTAGGAAATGTGTTGTTTTGTATAAGTATTTCGTACAAACGTGTAAAAAAAAGTTAGATAACCGAGACAAGATGATGAAAATAATTAGCATTGATATGGGAAAGTTCAATAAAAATTGATTCTCGTATTTAACAAAGGGGGAAATGACTCAAACAAGTTCTCATGTGATGTTATGGGAACCCACACTATACGACAACACTATGGGAATGTGTACCAAATAAATGTGTAAGTTAACGTTAATGTTTTATCGGTGTTAGACAGTATAACTCAAAATAATGTTTACAACACTCGATTCGTTTATACTGATATTTTTTTTTCAGTAATCGTGAATCATGGTCTAAGAAACTATGGTAAAATCGATCACAATCTCATTATTTTACAAAAATATGAAATACAAAACGAACTGGTGGAGCCTTCAACATATATTTCCAACTTTGACGAAACCGAAATTTATTTGGTGAGTTATTACAACGAATTTACAAACCTTCTTTTTGTGAAACCGCAACATACAAATTAAGTTGGTCGACTTGTTGCTTAAATCGTATTTTTCTCCATCGAAATTATGTACGCTTATTTAAGAAGATGAATATACAAACAATCGCTTTTACACCAAAAAGTGGTAGTTCATAATAATCGTTATCATCATCCTCCCTTCCCGCCACTTATGTGGATTGGTTTTAATTTTTTATATTTTATTTTTGTACATGTCCGCTTTACTACATGTACATTTTTGTGCATTGAGTTTTCTCTTTTGTGTGTCGTTTTGTTGCGTAAGTTCCAAACATGGGTCAATTTGTGGTGCAATAGCAAAGGTTAGTGGATACAAAAGTGGAATCATGTTAATGCAAAAAAAATGCGTACATCTTTCAAACTTCCATGTGTTTCTTTGTAGTTATGGTTTTTGTCCATATGTTGAAATGACGTTATTGGTATATGATTTTATTAAAAGTTTGATTGTCGCACCCAAAAAATGTTATATAGTATAAATACGATGTTAAATTGAAGAAAATTGACATCATCTTAAATTTGAGTGTGTACTTAAGTTTGGCGTCTAATTTTTTTGACATGTTACCACGTTATGCCAACTCCTCCTCTAACTCAAACTTTAACCACATAGAGAGTCGGTTTAAAGCGCAAAAACACTTGACCAATGAATTCAAGTACCATTTTTTAATGATTTTAACATGTTTGCACCAATAGTAGTACACGTTTTTTTTTTTAGCCGCTCGCGTATTTGCACAGAATAAATATCGTAGGAATCTCAGACTTTGCTTTTAATCATGGGTATTTATAAAAGTGAAGGCTTTCATCGCAACCTTTTCCCCTTCTATCATTGCTCTATTCTCCCTCTCTCTGTAGTGAAATATGAAAACTACGAGTGTAAAATAATAAGTTATCTTTCTGCGTAATCTGGTGGCAAATCGAGAGCGAAACGAAAAAAAAAAACAAGTATTCATGGTGGACAATTTGGGAAACTAATGATGTAGACGGTATCACACATAATCATGACATCACAATGTCATAAAAATATAGACACCTACGATGTCACAAGAAATAAAGCGTATTCAATACCACAAGATAGACTTATTACGTCAAAATAGGTGATCGACCAATAAAAGTCCTCAAGTTTTGATCTTTTATGTTTTTGTATTTTGAAATGTCAACAAAATCCCATTAAAATGCAAATCTTTGGGGTTAAAACTCTACAGGTACCTGTTTATATAATTTACAACAGATTAAAAAGTTATTTCAGCAAATAGTCATATGTTTATATACTGTTACCCAACGTCTTTACTGGTTATAAGGTCTTATACCAGGTATATTTTTCCACTTATCTATCATACAAGGCCGAAACAGATTGGGAGTTAATAAATGTATTATTTATACATGTCGATGCCTAAGATAAACATCAACTTAATATTTTACAATCGAGGATTCTTGACGCTCCTTCGGCAATTTTAAGGCTTTCATAACGCTCATTCAAATATTACGCACTTTAAAAAACATTATAGACTCCTCGATATGATTGTTTATAATTGTAATTATGATTTGTCCATTGATGTATAACTCCAATTAACTTATATAATGATATAATACAATTATAGTGAATAATACTACATCTCGTCGAAGCTAAATCAACAGTGTCGAAATCACTTTTAACCAACAAACACTTTTAAAGACGCATAACATTAACATTCAACACCCACTTTGCGAATGTTTATTCATGGTGGCCCTCGACCTTTCCGAACAGTATGACATTTATACTCAAACCCCTCTGTGAGTTTGTGACGATAATGTTACGTTTGTTTTTTTTTTGT
>JBBHKE010003105.1:229005-241684 GCA_037447655.1 Zygnema cylindricum | reverse complement strand
GACACGTGTGTCACAGAGCGGAGGGGGTGCCACGTGTCAATCCTGACACGTATTGACATGCGTGAGTTGATAATCAGAAAACGAACCAGATGAAGACACGTGGCAGGTAAAGGTTGCCATCCTTGAAAGACACGTGGCGGAATTGGCTCTCCGCGGGCAGACACGTGGAGCGTCGGTGGAATTCCGTATACTCCTGTCCTTTCCGATCAAAAACCTAAAAGGTTTTAAAAGTTCGGCTTCTAAAGTGCGAAAAATGAATCCATAATTTCACATGTCAGTTGTGCAGAACTGCTGCAGTACAGTAAACCGTGAATCGCTACTAGTGTTGAAATTCTTTTCGTATTATATTATCATTTAAAAGCATCTTTTCCCCGTACACACACGTAAACTTATGAATCTGACGGACGCGACAGAGCCACCCTCCGATCGGCGGTCCCCATGTAAAATCGAACAAGTGTGTACGGAGGGAAGGGTTTTAAGTTGCGAAATAATTATTAACACTATTAGCGATACACAGTGTAGTTGTTGTGAATCGGTAGCCGTTTGCCGATAGCCAATATGTACCTTTCGTGACCTACAGATAATTGATATGTTTTACCGATATATTGGTAGAAGAATTAATTTTGTTGAATTTCCGATTTCTCAGTATAAATAACCGATAGATATCGGGCAGACATCTATCGACAATAATTTCGTACAAGGTACGGAGTGAATTGTGAAAAAATTGCAAAAGCCCCCTCCCCAGGTCGCGACATCTCCGTACTCATTTCATATATCATAATATACTATATTTCAATATCATAATTCCGTACTAATCGCACGGATCAACCCCCCAGCCCAGAGGTCGCGAAAGTCAAAAATTCCGATACCCGAATTCGACATTTTTTTTTCCCCAAAATCTGAACACCCGAAATCGGCCCGCGTTATGTCACGCTCCGAAATTTTTACCCGGTTACGCGTTACGAAAAAAAGGTTAACCGAAACTCGATTTCTCGCGACTACCTGTACCCGCTCGTACCCGAATAAGTACAAAAATAATGGTACATCTCCGTCATACCTTCCACTATACCAAGAGTACAAAGTACAATAATGCTGTATAGTATGGACAATTCTGTACTATACAGTATTGTAGTGGAACGCACCTACGAAACCTTCAATTTTTTTCTTTTTTTGCTTAACCGGCTGTACCCAACTTTGATTTTTTTTCTTGTATCACTCACCGAATCCGGCCGGCCCCGAAAATTTGTCACCCGAATCCATCCCGGATCCGACGTTGGCGGGCGGGTACCGGTCAGATACGGATTCGGGTACCCAATTGTGACCTCTGCCCCACCCTTTAATTCTCGGCAATGAATTTTGTTGGTTCTATAGCGATATATCGGCACCCCTTAACATTTAGTAACCAATAATATCGTCATCAGATTTATCGTGATAAAAAATTACACGAAACACCACTAAAATTTGCATAACTTTATATAATGCTAACTAAACAATTTGTTTATAGTGCAACGTTAGAGCGGAAAAAGGTTGACATTCTTCAGCTATGTTATAATTGACAATGCATTTAAAGGTGACATACCGGACGCTAATCTTCCATTAGCCTTAATTCTTGAACTGAGGACTACTGGCTTGTCGTGGTTAGGGCAAAATTGGCAGTTTTTGTTGTCTATCAAGTCTTGGTAGTTAAAGGTGGGGCTCCATCACGCAAAAAGTGAGGTTGTTTACTGGAAAAGAAGCATCTCTCCGTTCTAAGCCATACTATATTCTTTATTTTTTTATACAAAATATATTTACTGGAGATTCAGCAAGCTTCTCTAAATTTTTGGGCAAAAATTTCGATCGTCCGATTTTTAGTTTTCAAAGCAAACTCTCCTTCTGTCCAATGTCTCGATAATCAATTCGACTATCCTTAAGAGGACACTCTCCACACACTGGACGCGTCTATTGGTACACTTTGAAACAAAATATATAGTCCATGGTGGACGGGCGATTACAACTTAACATTTGGCAAAGGCCATGCGCCTTCGTACATGGTGTATTCAAATTGACAAGAAGCGACGAAAACATCTTTAGCGGAGGTTATCCTTTAAAGTTTTTTTTCTTTTGCGGAAATGACTTTGTCTTTGTAACATAAATGCATAATTTGCGTGAAGATAAAGTATGCACGTGCAAAAGTTAAAATTTATTACGTTTTTACAAAACTTAAATTTCGCCCGTCCGTACAAATACGTTTGTTTAGATTTTGTGTTTTTCAAATCTATATATTCCCAACCGCCTATACAAGAACATCGTGGTTAGGGTTTTTGGGTTACACTAAAAAGTTTAACAAGTTTGATTATTCCATTAAGTAGTCCTAGTAAACAAGCGGAGACGTCTATTTGTAGTGTTTACTGGCAAGGCGTTCCACTATGTCGTGCCAGTAAACATCGTTTCTCAATTATGATTGACGCCATGTAGGTTAGTTTCATATTATTAAACTCTAAAAATATTATTCAAACTAAAAAATTGTATGTAATATTTGTACGAGCGGTAGTAATGATTCGTATGAAAATTTTGCGACCAAATTTTAATTTTGAAATTGGAAATCAAAATTTCGAAAAGCTTTTAAGGTCTGCGGATGTCAAAATGAGCGTGCGAGGATATTTTGATCGACTTACATACACTGTGGCGAAAGGCACATGGCGTGTACAACGTGTTCGTTTCTCATCGCCTGTTTGTGGTGGATTTTTTTTTTACTTTCACGTGTTTCGTATGAAAAAACTCTCCTCCCCGAGGAGAGTCTCTTCACGCTGGACAATTTGCGCGATTTCTTCGCGAATCTAAAAAGGTGAAACATCCAACGGTTGATACTTAGGCCTAAAATATTGGAGCCACCCAGTAAACATGTTTCTTCATGTTTCGTTTGACAAAAAAAAATGGTACGAATTTGTGCGAAATCATAAGGTGTCTAGTAAACAACCTCACTTTTCCTTTAAGAGAAGTTCTCCCTTACGCTAAAACCTTTCATGGAACAAAAGCCTTTACGTTACCGAATCTTATGGTTCAAGTTATAAATTTAGAATAATATCTGAATTGGTTTTAAGTTTGTCGGCAACCGTTTCATGAGTCAAATGAAATTGTGGACAAAAGAAAAGTTATGTTCGTCGTCGATTTTTTCGACCAATCACCAGTAAAGGGAACCGAGGTCAGTCAAAAATGTTGTCCAAATTGGCAAATGGAAAGTCTCAACTGCACTTTAAGCGACACGTCGCAAGGCTATAGTGTGGCAAAGCCACCTTTGGTAACTGTAAGGTATTTTACTGAATGTACGGGATTTGATGAAAAGATATGTTGCACGTATCGTCACACTATTTGCGCGTTAAGTTTGAAATGTGTACAAACGTCTTCTTCATTTTTTTTTCCATGTCATCGTAGACGTACAACCGTGCATTTGTGGCTGTACAATATGCCTTTGAGTAAACCTCACCATTCCGACCGCCATTACTTCGCAAAATTTCACCTTCGCAAGTTTTACACCTTTACGTGAAACGACACCGCACCATCGAGACCCCTTTGAAAACAAAGTGTGCAAGTTGCATGCGGACAAAAACAAACAACCTTGTATATTTTTCCGTTGTCAAAAAAAGATGAAAACTTATCACAGGTGATAATACGTTTTCGTATTTGTGAAATTGGTTATACTTTATTTAAAACACATCCTTGATGTATTTTATGAGAAGTTTGAAGATGACGTGATAGTGGGTCGAAAAAACACAAGACAACAACTTTTTGAACATCCTAAGTTCGACGATGACGCAAATTGTACTCTACAATTTTGCGATTTCTTCGTACGGTTGCAACTTTAGCAGTCGGCGCTAATTTTTATAGCAAAACGACAGAAAAAAACCCACAAGGGACCGTACCCTTACTCTAAAGGGCATTCACATGTGTGTGGGATACAGAAAAATGTAAAAGTTAGGGGTGACATAATTCCTGTTTCAGTTTTTACATTGATGAGGGGGATTGTTAGATTCTTTGTGGAAATAAACTTTGTTCCTGTTATGTCCCACGTTTTATTGTTGTTGTTCGTTTTATGTTCGGATTCAGTTTGGCGCCGCGTGGGTTGCTTTGTTTTTTCGTTCGTACGTTACATATTTGTCCCGTACGGTGGTTCAGGTTATTTAGAGTAAGGTATTTGTTACGTTCACTTCAGTGCGCTCAATTATGTTTCGGTACACAATGTTTGACTAGGCGCACGTTTGCCTACCTTTTGTCAAGCTTAATGCTCAGTTTTATAATTTTATATTTTAGTGAAGAGAGGTGAACAGTTTTATACTTAGAATAGAAGGAAAAAAACATGTTGTAATAAGATCTCCAATTAAATAAATTATCTTTGGTTGGGGAACTCTGTTCGCTTCTATGATGGCTGAACGCTTCCGCATGCTTTCTGACATAATGTGATGTTCTATAAAATTCCTGGCCGTGCTTCTTTTCTATTAACAACCATGGGTTGTTATATTTTTTTTTCAGCAGTATCGATAATTCGAGATTAAGTTCGAAACCAATATATCGACGTTTGCCGAGTCCATAGTCGATATGCAAAGCCTAGGACGGACGGTTTCAGCTCGGCACACAACATTGTTAAAATCCGCGGAATGTACTCAAATAGTGTATGAAACTATCAATCAACTGACTGTACGGACAATCATTAATAAGTGACGATTCGCCCTGACAAGTGACGGTCACCTTCGGTCGGATCTCAGTTCACTCTTTTCGATTTTCGATGTTTGTACTATCGTCAATTCTTTTGTACTTTATTTCGGATATTGTGCTTAGACTTCTTCTTAAATTCCGTTTCACCAGTGGTTCCGTACACGTCTTAAGGTTCGAAACTTTGGAAGCTTGAAAACTTTTGCTTCCGCCTCCAAACCGATTTTGTCTTTTAATACTTGTCGTTTTGCGTTTGCCGTTTTTCCATTTCCTTTTACCTTTCGTACTATATACCGATTCGGTGCGCGGGCTTTTTTCTTCTGGATCGTTTCCTATTGGCTCTGTACGGTCAGGATGCTTCGAGACTCTGCGAGTTTGAATCCACCCGCAACAGTGATTTGTTCGTTTTCTACAACTTGGATCTTTCCCATTGGTTCCGTACACGTTATGAGATTTGAAATTTTGGCGCGTGTGAAAATTTGAGATCCACCTCCGAACCAGTTTGTCATTTGGGATGTTTTGTCGTTTTGAGATCGCCGTTTCAGTCGCCGACCGTTTGACTCAGCTTGACCGAAACACACTCTTTCCAGCTGGCAAACTTCCAGCACACCACTAAAGTTGAAAGAGTCAAATTTTTGAAAAGAGTATAAAATAGAATTCGATAATTGTCCAAGTATGCATACTAAATTAAAAAAAAAAACAAACCGGGAAAGAGAGCAAATTCACACTTTTTTTTCGGTTTTTCTTCGGAGATTTTTTCACTCTTTACTAGTCTTTTCGTTTATTTTACTTTTCAAATTTAAAAAATATTGTTTAAGTGTCTATATCAGTAAAGCAAAAGAAAATAGAGTGTAAAACAAACAAAAACCAGAGGATTTAAAAAAAAAAAAACACATTTTATCACAATTCAGCTGGTTTTTTTTGTCCTATTCGCTCAATTTTTGCCTTTTCCCAATATCGGAGCAAATCTGGTCCTTTCGGGGGACATTCGGAGATGGTGACACGTGGCAGCAAGGGGAGATTGTGTCCATTTGTCGTTTTGTGGATGCGGTACTTTTTTGTCCTTTCTATACTCGTCCTCCCATTGGCTACGAAGGCGAGACATGGTAAGAATCTAAAATACAATTTAAAAAACCACCTAGAAAAAAAAAACTGAAGCCGAAAAATAAAAAAACTGAACATAAAAAAAATAAAAAATGAAACATAAACTGAAACCAAGATGAGCACACTTTGAAATTCGAGAAATTTTAATTGAAAATCTCCAATTTAAGCTTAAATTAAAAAAAAAAAAAGTTTTAGATATGTTTTTATACCGATACTAACTCCTAATTTGATTATTTGTATTTTTAATCCATTTTCGAAATTTATCTTTGAGAAAAAAGAAAGCATGTGGTTACACTCTCTGACCCAACTCTCACTTGCTTTTCCTCTCTCTCTCTCTCTCTCTCTCTCTCTCTCTCTCTCTCTCTCCACTCTCTCTCCACTCTCTTTTCCTTTTTAATTGTGCAGGAAAAGTGGAAACAAAAACTTTTAAAGTTCCATCGGGAAATCTCACATGCGAAAAAATTGCAGAAATAAACAAATTATCTTTAGCCGATCTTTTGTATTACAACTCTGTAAGTTTTTTTTTTTTTTTAAACTTTTTTTTCCTTTTTTATTCGAGTTTTTACCGATTTGGAAATTTATAAAAAGATCCACTTCTATACTTGAAAAAAAAATATCTCATTTCTTTCTCTCTTTTTCTCTCGCTCTTTCTCTCTCCCTCTCTCTCTCCCTCTCTCTCTCTGTCTGTCTCTCTCTATGTTACCTTCTCTCTCCCACTCTCCCTCTCTCCCTCTCCCTCTCTCCTCTCCCTCTCTATCTTCCCCCTCTTCCCATCTCTCTCCCTTTTTCCCTCTCCATCTCTCTCTTTCCCTCCCTTCCCCCCTCTCCCTCCTCCCTCCCCCTCCCCCTCTCCAACTCCTCCCTCTCCCTCGCTGTTCCACTACCTATCCCTGTGCTTATCCCTCCACCTCTCCCTCCCCGTCGAACTCTCCCTCTCCCTCTTTTTGTCCTTTCCTCTCCCTCTCCCTCTCCCTCTCCCTCTCCCTCTCCCTCTTCCTCTCCCGCTCCCGCTCCCTCTCCCTCTCCCTCTCCCTCTCCCTCTCCCCCTCCCTCTCCCTCTCCCTCTCCCTCTCCCTCTCCCTCCCTCCTCTCCCTCTCCCTCTCCCTCTCCCTCTCCCTCTCCCTCTCCCTCTCCCTCTCCCTTCTCCCTCTCCCTCTCCCTCTCCCTCTCCCTCTCCCTCTCCCTCTCCCCCTCCCTCTCCCTCTCCCTCTCCCTCTCCCTCTACCTCTCCCGCTCCCTCTCCCTCTCCCTCTCCCTCTCCCTCCCTCTCCCTCTCCCTCTCCCACTCCCTCTCCCTCTCCCTCTCCCTCTCCCTCTCCCACTCCCTCCCTCTCCATCTCTCCCTCCGCCTTCGTTCATCCCGATCTCTTTGCTTTCTGTCTCTCTCTTTCTCTCTCTCACTTACCCTGTGTCTTTTTTTGGACTTACAGAATTTGCAAAGTCTTTGTGGATTGATAACTAAACCCTCAAAAGTTCCGAAAGGAACGACAATTAATGTCACCCCAACGGTAGCAAGAAAACAAACTCCTTGTACAGTCGTTTACACTACCGTGGAGGTAAGAAACGTATAATCTTAAAAACGATAAAAAAATTCGAGAAAGATTTTTACATCCCTCAAAAAAACCTTAAATGACGAGTACCTTACCAAAAAGGAAGAATTCTTTTTTAATCGTTTTGTGGTTCAATGTTTTAATGGCTTTTTTCATGGTAAACTGATTTTGTTTAAGGGAATTTGCTGAAAATTGCAGGGAGACACTTGCGACAAGATTGCATCAAAATTCAGTTTACCATGGTATTTCTTAACTGTCGCAACGCTTGTAAAATTAAACTCGGATAAAAACTTAAATTGCAAAAATCCTTCTTCGCGATTAGAACCTTATAAGCTGGTACGTAAGACATTCTGTATTCAATTAGATCTTCAATGTTTGATTTTTATGTTTCATATTTCATTTTGGACATTGGACGTTAATATTGGAAAATGGACATTGGACGAAATTGGACATTGTACCTTGAAAAATGGGCAATGGATATTGGACATTGGACAATAGACATTGGACATCGGCAAATGTTCATGGAACATTTGACATTAGACATTGGGCATTGGGCATTGGAAAATGGACATTTGATTGACACTGGAAAATGAATATTGGACATTGAATATTGACGTTGTAAAATGGACAGTAGAAATTATAATTAGACTCTGAATTAGACATTGGAATTCGGACATTTAATTTGGATTGAACATCGGACATTGGTCATTTGTCGTCGACATAGACATTCAACTGTTGACATTGAACCTTTTCTTTGTATTTTGACATTCGAACAATTTATATTTCGCACCTAAAAAATCACAATTGACTTTTTCATCTTTTTTTCTTCTTGTAAACCCCCGTAGGAGAGGCGGTAAATTTCTCCTGGATGTCATCGATATTAATTTTTCTCTTTTGTTTTACCAGATATGTGTCGAACGGAGTACAGAAAAGAAAAACTTAGCTTTGGAGCAAAATTATGTGGTTAAAAAGGAAGATAAGGGATGTCCTCACCCTTCTGGAAAGAAGACCACCCCTCTCGACTTCTACTATTTGAATCCGGGAATCAACTGCCAAAAACTTATTCCAGGAGACATTGTAAGGCCATTCTACACTAAACAATATTTTACAGGGAGGGAGAGGTACAAAGAGAGGGAGAGGGAGCAGGAGCGGGAGAGGGAGAGAGGGATTGAGAGAAACCTAATGCGGCATTGATCACAGCTTTTTTAATTGGATCTCAAGCAAACTTCTTTTTTAGTGAGACAGAAACACAGACGAGGGAAAGGAGGGAGGGAAAGGAGGGAGGAAACTTAATAGGATGGAGAAGTTGAGAGGAAAGATAAGTGGGACAGGAATTGCAAGTTGGAGAGGAGGGTGTCGAAGGTGAACGTCAGGGGGGTGGAGAGGAAAAAGGGAAGGAGGAGAGAGAGAATTCGAGAAGAGAGGCTGTGGTGAAGTCTGAGAGAGTGAGAGATATAGAGAGGAAAGTGAGAGAGAGGTCAACAAGCGAGGTAGAGGGAGTGAAAGTTGCCAGACTTGTCTAACACATACCTATGCTAGACATTCACCTATACTAAATAAAAATCGAGCTATCCACACTAATTCTGTTTTTTTATTTTTTGGGTCGGGCAGCTTCGAATTTTCCCTCGTGCGATTGTCGGATGTGGTTCAATTTGCGGAAAAACGCTTCGGCTTTCTATGATATCAACTACTCCTTGTACGGATGTGAGGACAAAATATTACAAAAAAAATCGAACTATTTTTTGCATGTACGACAAAAATTCTTTTGATGCTTGTAATAAGGCGAGTTCTCTACCAAAGGGAAAAGTTATATGCATTCCCTAGTAAATCTAGGTGTAACAAGGAGTACTTCGCGCGGGAAAAGTAAAGCAATTTGTAAAATATATATGTTATTTGCAAAATTCGAGTTCAAGACAAAAAACTAGGTAGTTTCAAAAATTAGGTTTAGTCCACGACAACAAGCCGAGTGCAAAAACCGATTTTCGGTACAAAAAAAATAGGAAAGCGCAATGTAAGTTAATAACATGCGAGTAGAAATCTGTTGTTTGATGTGAGTATGCAATTTTGAATATCGTTAGGATTAAATTTTAAAGGAAGCGGAAGAAAATAGTTTTAGTTGAGTGTCTCAAATCCAAAATTTATTGTATCATGTTTTATATAAAAGTAATGAAAAAAGATTTTCAGCATGAAGGAGTACATCTTGCAATACTGTATTCGCTATGATGTTTAGTTTTTGTTTATGTAATCTGTTCAATAATTATTATTATTGCTGTTGTCATTTCGTATTAGCATATTTTTTTCTTAATTATCTGTCGTTGATTTTATCCATTAGATGGCCACGATATAGATGTTGGATGATAAACTCACTTTTTCCATATAAGCACAAAACACCAATTTTTTTTAATTATCTTTCGTTCTTTCCTTAACTTGTCCAACAAAAATCTCCGAACATAAATTCTTTTGTGATAGGATCGATAACTCCTCAAAGAGCTCAAGAGAATCACCACATTAAAAGCAACAATAGCGGAAGCATTCAAAAATAATAAAATATAACTAGAGAATGGGCCGAAATAATAAGTGTATTTCAGCCGAAGCTTTTATCTCACCACGAAATTACCTCTCCCTCTCCCTCTCCCTCTCCCTCTCCCTCTCCCTCTCCCTCTCCCTCTCCCTCTCCCTCTCCCTCTCCCTCTCCCTCTCCCTCTCCCTAAGAAGGCGGCACAAGGAGAGAAGCCAGACGCTCTCCCCTCCACGAAACAAAACATGAAAAAATAAAACGAAATTTAAGCCCGTGCGTCGTACGCGCACGAAGCACAATCCGTACGGCATAAATATATATATTGGGCGAAAAATAGGACGTTTCGGTCGCTAATCAGATACGCATATTGGTCCGCCGAAACGTCGCATTGCACGATTCGACAAATCAACTGCAACAATCCACTCATCGCCAAAATCGCCAATCTCCTCAAACCAAACCTCAAAGCTACACCGTGTATCGCTATTACCGTAATGGTTTTTTTCTTCACTTTAAACATCCTTTTCCCGTGCACACGAAATGATTGCTCATGCGACGGCAAAGATTGAAAGACAAGGTTCTTACCTTCCAATTGGCAGTCTCCAATTGAAAATTGGACAGGTGTGTACGGAGAAAAATGATTTAAGTGGCGAAATAACTTTTTCTTTAATAGCGATACACGGTGTAACCCTCAATCTGCGTCGCAATATCCAACACACTGCAAATTTTAAGTACCCAATCGAAAAATAGCCCCAAATCAATCGAAAAATAGTCCCAAATCAATCGAAAAATAGTCCCAAATCAATCGTGCCGACCAGATATCGAAAGATCATTTCATAGTTGTCCTATTCGTACAGATTTCGATTTTTTTCCGAAAACTACGTAGTATTCGTTACTTTCATACCGTTCGTTAGTTTTCGCTGTACGATTTACGAAAAGTACGGAAGCCGTCCCCTTAACCCTAAAAATCCTTAAAAAATCCTAAGAACGTACGAAAACCATACGTAAATGTCCGTCGCTGTACGACATATGTACCCTAAAAACTTAGGAGTACGGATAATTTAAGGCAGCTGTAATGTATTTTACCGGAATGTACGAATGCACGGGAAGTACCCTAAACACCCTAAAATCCCCCCATCACTAACCCTAAAAGTACTGAAATATATGGAAGCCGTACGTATATGTACTAAAAATGTAAGTCCGAATAACTGAAATATACGAAAAAGTACTAAAATGTATCCTAAAAATCTCAAAATAATAACCGTCAAAAGTACGAAAAAATACGGACACTGTACGTAAACGTACGAATAATTGTTGGCTGTTTAACATAAATATTTGAGAACGCACGAGAATTCACCCTAGAATTTCCCAAACCCCCTAAAAGTACTGAATTGTACGAAAATAGTACGCAAACGCAGAAAATGTACGGATATATAGTCTGGTACAAATTTAATAACATTTTTTTCATCGTTAAATGCTTATCGTGCGTAGTATTCGCGCGTTCGTTTCGTGCGTATTATGCGCACGGGACAACTGTGGCTTTAATTCCGTTTTTAGACAGGGACACTTGAAATTCGGGTCCGCTGGATCTGCGCTAAAAAGTAAAGTAATTTCTTTAAGTTACAAGTACATGCAGACGTACCCTAAGTTGCTAAATAAAAAGGACTCAACGGCCACGATATCCGGGCTGGTGGCGCAGTGGTAACCGCATTCTCAGGTAGTAAAAAGTCCCATGTTTCAAATCCTGGCCGGCACAATCATTACCTATATTGGGATCGTTCATTCTATCCCCCGATTTTAAGAATCTCAACATACCACGCGATCCCCCGATTTTAGGAATCTTAACGTAGCAAGCGGTCCGCGAACCATTTAATGATCCGACGCGTGCGAACTCGTCGCTTTGTGCGATTCTATGAAAGCGACCGTCGGGATTTTGGCAAGTCGGGAGTCAGAAAGTCAAAACTAAGTACAAATGCGTAACAAATTCGTACGGACTTTACTTTTTCAACAGGAAATACCTACCCACGTCGCGACAGTTCTCATTTGCAAGGTAAAACTTGCGCCCATTGGGCCGTCGAGGATAAAAAGTTAAAAACCACTCCGTCAATCGACAAACGTGAGTGCGTGCGTCCGCGCCTCCACATCGCTCTTGTCGTATTCGGATGACATGGATTGGTTCCAACATTTTCATCCTCGAATTCTGCGTTTCGTCGGTTTCTGGGATTGAGCGGTACACCGCGAATCGTAATTAGAGTTATGAACGCTAATTCGGTCGCCCTAAATTTCGACTATATCTCGTTAAATAGAGTACATAATTCTAAATTATTCGCTACTCTATTTAGGGTAATATTGAATTAGCGTTAATAATTCTAATATAAGTTCATTTTAAATAGTGTGGAGTACAGACAACGTCTGACAGTGCACAATTGTACTTTTATTAATAAAAAGGTACAAATAACTATTTAATAGAATCGCGGTCACATGTGAAATCTGAAAGATTAACACTGGCGCTAAGATAATTTATCAATAAACATGGAAAAATAATTATTTTCATGTTAACACGTGACAGTCTGCAACAGACATGAGGTGTGATAAATTTTACTTAAATATAATCTTAATAATTGCGATTAAGTTATAATGGGATTTATCTCATCGCTTATTAAATCTTAATACATGAGATAAATTGCACTATATCAGCTTTAAATCCCGCTGGCTTAATCGGAAGTATTGAGATTAATGCTAAGCGCCACATGGCGAGTCAGGGTCTTTGGCTGCTTTGCGTCTTAAGCTCCTACTTTTACAACCTTGGTTAGGTACAGT
>JBBHKE010003105.1:180160-228995 GCA_037447655.1 Zygnema cylindricum | reverse complement strand
CCTAAAAATCCTTAAAAAATCCTAAGAACGTACGAAAACCATACGTAAATGTCCGTCGCTGTACGACATATGTACCCTAAAAACTTAGGAGTACGGATAATTTAAGGCAGCTGTAATGTATTTTACCGGAATGTACGAATGCACGGGAAGTACCCTAAACACCCTAAAATCCCCCCATCACTAACCCTAAAAGTACTGAAATATATGGAAGCCGTACGTATATGTACTAAAAATGTAAGTCCGAATAACTGAAATATACGAAAAAGTACTAAAATGTATCCTAAAAATCTCAAAATAATAACCGTCAAAAGTACGAAAAAATACGGACACTGTACGTCAACGTACGAATAATTGTTGGCTGTTTAACATAAATATTTGAGAACGCACGAGAATTTACCCTAAAATTTCCCAAACCTCCTAAAAGTACTGAAATGTACGAAAATAGTACGCAAATGTACGAATATGTACGGATATATAGTCAGGTACGCATTTAATAACATTTTTTTCATCGTTAAATGCTTATCGTGCGTAGTATTCGCGCGTTCGTTTCGTGCGTATTATGCGCACGGGACAACTATGGATCATTTTGACCGCGTCCGAATGTACCTTTATACGCGCCTGACAAAATCGGCTCACGATTGAAACGGCAGCCGAAATGTACGGAACTGAACCAAGTATGGAAAGTACAGGCGGCAAATCGATTGCCTCACAATATTAGGTTGTCAACGATATCCTATTCCTCAAACTTGCGAATTTGTAGATTCGCATCCAACGGTGAGAATAACGGTTTTTCATCAAGCATGGAAAGCTACACCTTGAATCGTTATTAGCGTATAAAAATTATTAGCGTATAGAATAAATTAGCGTCATTCATTCTAATGTAGTGCCAAGTGACGTGGCAGATCATGGTCCACGTCTTTAAATAGTGTAATTTATTTTATTTAAGGTATCAATCTCAAAATTTTGGGGTGCCGATTTAGCGTACATAAGGCTAATAAGGATTCACGCTGTACTGCAGTTTTTTTTTGCAAAGTTACTTTTGACTCAATTTAATATTCCCCTTCTTAGGCCACTTCCCCATCAGGCGCCGACAGTAATGTTAGTGATATGTTTACTCGCACTAATATTTCGTTCACTTCTCCATCAGGTTGTGTCAGCAATAAAATCTATCGCATACTTGCTTTCTTTCGATTGGTTGCATGTAGATTCCTGTTCTGACTTCGATCGCCGTCAAAGTTTCCAAAAGCAAAATGTCTAAAGTTGTATTCGTAAGACCAACCGCAAAATAAAATACGTGAATGTACATTTTGTACGTTCTTGTTTTGTCGTTGTACCTGCGGTGTACAATTTCTACTTTCCTGTTTTGTCATAACCAAATCGGAACTTTGAAGACAGTAGGCGCATAAAATTCCGGTTGACGATGGATGGTGGTGGAGGCGTCACGGTACATTCTTCAACAAACCTTTTTTGGTGGTTATCGTCGTATCTGATTCCCGCCTGTTTGAAGGCGCGTGGCATATGTCCGAAGGCGCTTGGCTCGTACGTGACATTTCGACGCGTAAACGTTTTACATGTCCGGTAAATAGCTAGTGTCCTCCACGAGGACACTTGCCATTTACCGGAAGAAGTGACCTCTTGCTTCGAAAACTCATAATCGGACGGTCGATGTTATCGCCCAAAAGTTTGGAGAATCTTGACGAATCTCTAGTAATCATGTTTGGAAAAAAAAACCAGTACGGCCCTGTACGGCAATGAGCTGGATTTGTACGGAAATGCACTTTTTCCCCTAAACAACCCAACTTTTCGCCTGATGGAGGTTCACCCTTATTATGTAATAAAGACTTTTCTTCTTATCGCGAATCACTTCGATTCCCAACATGTAACGTACCGCGCCAATTGTCTGTTACGTTAAATTGTGACTCAGGGTGAGATTCCACTAGAGGAAAAGTGAGGTTGCTTACCGGAAGCCGTACGTTTTCGTACATATTCGTACCATTTTTTTTTTTTTCGTGGGACGAAACATGTTTTATTGGATACCAAGATGCTCCAATCCTATTGGCGTAAATCTTGACCGTTCGATGTTTCGCTTTTGCAGATCCGCGAAGCAATCTCGCAAATCATCCAACGTGTGGAAACTCTCCTCGCGAGAACATTAGCTTTAGACTGAACATGTACCATTGGTACACGTGAAAAATAAAAATAATATCCACGACGGACACGCGATCAAAGGCCTATACGTCTTACATACCATTTGCTTCCGCCACGTTTTGCTTATGACACGTGTGCATGCAGGTCCACCGAAATATTCTCACACGCTCCTTTTAGACATCCACTGACATTCAAAAGTTTGCCGCGCCTTTTTGCCCTGTACGTTTTGCCAAATTCTGTACGAATACCTTATTTACAGTAGAGGATATTAGCGTGCCAAATTAGAGTACTTAAATAAATTAGAGTAAACTTCATAGTTGAAACAGCTCTATCACATAAATTAGTGTTCATTACTCTAATTTTTTTTATTAGCTTTTGTACTCTAATTTTTTCATTACTCTAATTACGATTCGCGGTGTACAGTACTTTCATCCGTGAAGCGACTTGCAAAGGCGCCATACCGTACGTTGGGTAAAAGACTAAAAGGCAAACTTTCTGGCATCTCCATTTAGGCATTTACACCTCTGATACCAATTCTCCACGGAGAACCGCCGTTTCAACCATCCGTTTGATGGAAGTGCTTCTTCCAGAATTCAACAAGGGCAACAATCATCTACAACGAGTCAAATTTCTAGTGTTGTGTATCGGCAAGAAATTTATCGCGATAACACCGATATCGATTGTTATCGGTTTTCGAACGGCCAGGGGCCCCAATATATCTCTCCGAGGCCAGCAAATTCCTTATCGGCGATAAATGGAAAAAATAGAGTACGCTATATAATACTAATTTATTATATAGTGTATTATATATTTCACTTTATATAACGTGGTATGCCACGTGTAACAATCTGTTTCGTACTCTGTGTAACGGTATAACGACAGTTCAGTACGACGGATTAAGCCGTACATCTGTACGGTACTAACCGAACAATCATCGCCGATAGTTTTTGGTACCGGTGTTATCGTGATAAAAAACCGATACTATCGGTTTTCGGTTTTTTATCGGCGATAACACCGGTTTCGATATATCGTGCCAATATATCGATTATCGGCAAGCCAAAAAAATGTGCATATCGATTATCGGCAAAACCTTGCCGATACACAACACTACAAATTTCCCCACAAATTTCACCACAGGAGCGTAAGTCTCCATATAACCAATTCCCTTGGTCTCCTTCACACCCGAAATAAAATAATGCGATTTTACGCATTTCCTCCTTTCTGGCCAGGGGAAAGCTTCTCCGACTTCTCCATCCCCCGTAATCCGAGAACTCCTTCAAACGATATTTTCTTCCTCCAGTTCAGCTCCTCGAGTTCTCTATTTTGAGCTCAATTTAGAACTTTGAGATTTTTGGGTGTACGAAGATGCTCGTGAATATGAAGTTCTACTATTCTCATTACCAATGTCAATTTCAGTCTCGCTCGTGTTGTCACTCCTCTTCTCCAACTTCCCCTTCCGAATGTGAGCATGCGGTTCCTCGTCCGATTTCCAATCTGCCATGTCCCAGAAATCCCCGACGTCGCTCTCCTCATAAAAATTGAAACATTCTTTCAATATTCCAGCGGATTGCATGGTGGATTTGAGATCCTTATGGATGTCCACTTTCCTTGACCCCTCCACATTATGGGGTCATAAACTCGATCATAGCACTATAGCCCCCCCACATTATAGTCGACGAAGATTCTAGGCCAACTCCTTGGCGCAATTTTTCCCCTTTTTGTTCGCTAGATAAATGTTCACATGACATCCCCAAAAGAGTTAATGGTAGATAGTCGGTTTCTTTCCACTCATGTTGTTCCAGAGATGGAAGCTAGTTCCTAGTTACAACTGTAGTTTGCTGTAAGTAAAATATTGACTTTAAAAAAAACCGCGATCGTAAACCATTTGAGTCCATGGGAACAAAAGGGGCTGCAATGCTAAAACTGAAAAACTACATGTGGAGGGAAAAAGCAAAAAGGATAAGCGAGACAAAAGCAACAGACACACAAAAAACACATGATTTCATCAACCCACAAGAACAACTTGTTTCCAGTGATGTGAATCAAAGCCCGAACCATTTTTTGTAGAGTTCGGATTATCTGTTTAGTTACTCCGCTAAACTCCGGTAAATAGGGCACGGTTGCCATATTCCCAACTCTTTGAAATAACCCCCACATTTGTAGGTGCATCATTTTGGAGAGGAGGAGCCATAGTAGTGAAGGATGAGATAAAGTCAAATTATACCCATATTGTAGCACTAAGTCAAATAATACCCATATTGTATTGCTCATTTAGATACAATACTAGTAACATCACATATAGCATTGTCAATCATTTTTGCCCATTTGAACAGGGATTCTAACCATCGCATATTTTTTTTCAAGTATAAAAAAGCAAATCAATCATTTTATGTTACATAGACTACCACGATTGTCATCAAACTAATTGCAATTTGATGATTGTTATAGAGAAGAATTTTTGCACAAATTATATGGTACAGCTACAAAATAGCATATCAGACATTTTATGTTATGAACAATATCACGATCTCCGTCAACTAATCGCAATAGCTCAATTGAGATTTACCGGTCTATATTAAATTGTGAAGAATTCAAATCGATTAAAAAAAAAAATTTTAAACGGGTACCGAGTGTACCATTAAAAAACAGAAAAAATGTAAAAGGTTGCATTTGCAATTCTACACACACTAAAAAGCCATACGGTTGAAAGCGCAAACATACAAAGAAATAAAAAAAAAGAAAAAAAGTGTTCTCTTTCATAAAAATGGGTGTAAAATGCTACATTTTATGCGACTCTTTTCATACTATCAACAGCTCTTGAGAATGCAACAGAAAAATTGATTTTAGCCACATTAATTCCTGTGACCTAGATTCCATCATTTTGAAATTTTGGTGACTAGATGTTACAAACTCCAAAGAAAAATTAAAACCCTAAACTGAATGATAAAACCAGGAACAAAATACAAGAGCTGGTCTGGTATAAAAACAAAAAAAAAAGATGAAAAATAAGATACTTCTCTCATTCTGAAAAATATCGTTCCTTAGGTTTCCTGTCATCTTTCTTTGCATCCTCCTGTAAAAAAAAAACAGAAATGAAAAGCTTAAAAAAAACGAATTACCATATTATAAAGAAGCACAGACACACAGACACACAGACACACAGATACACAGACACACACAGACACACACAGACACACACAGACACACACAGACACACACACACACAGACAGACGCACGCACGCACGCACGCACACATACACACACACACATTTACAAGTACATGTATATAAAATAAAAAAGACGCCAACCCAAGTCAAAACACTCGACAAAATAACAGTAAGGATTTAATGGTTTTGGGAAATAAAAAGATTTAGCAAACAAAAACTACAGTAATATAACTTAGTTGAAACGGAAAAAAAAACAGAACCAGGAAATTGAATTAATAAATGGAGTAAATAAAATTCATGCAGTAAAATATTATATAGTATCAATAGTACATTTAGTAGATAATAAATGAATTAATCAACAGTAATGTCAAAACAAGAAAAAAAAAAAACGAGATCTTACATGTGAGATAAAGCCAATTTTGTCCGGAACATCGACAGCTTTTTTCCACTGCTTTGCAAGAGAAACCTGCCCGAAAAAAAAAGGGGACCAAAAAAAAAAAAGGGGACAGATTGGTAAGCTTTCCTGAAAAATCTCAAACAACAGTTATGCAGAGTAAAAGTTAGAAAGACCTGAAAAGAGAACAAAAGAAAAGAAAATAGGTTCATTTAGAAATAGGATGACTACAACAAAGTAAAAATAAGGGGATGTCCAAAGACTAGAGGCAGGTATCCAAATTCCACATATCGCGATGTTTTCAATAATCGATATTATCGATTATCGAATAGCAAAGGGGCCCGAGACACTGTCTGCTGACAAACAAATTGTTATCACCGATACATTCTTATATAGAGTATATGCTATTAGTAGATAGTATACACTTTTTTAGTATGTACCATCGAGTACCACAATCCTGTCCGGAATATGTCGCACTAAAGTACAGTACTCCTTACTCCGGTCCACTCTTTACGGGGTAGGTTCGGTTCACTTCAGTTCAGTTCAGCCCCATTTTGGTCCGAAACAAACTAAGTGAAAAAAAAAACCTACTTGGAAATACTAAATCAAACAAAACCGTTAGATTTCGTTAGACCGAACCACTCAAACCGTTAAGCGATTAGAAATCTCTAAATTATCTAAAAAATAAGCCAAAAAATGCCAGGAATCCTCAGTGTTCTTTGCCAAATTAAGCATACATTTTTTCCAATCATTCGAACACTAGTACGCTGTTTTTCTGTACTTTTATTCACACATACCAAGAGCGCTTTCATGCTTTCTGGTGTGAAACTTCCGTACAATCGTACATCAGCTCGAACCTGGTTCGATTTAGATCGCAAGAACCAACAAACTGTAGAAAACTGAAAAGCAAATTTAACGAACCGAACTGTAAAAACACCGGTGTAGTTTGACTCCGTTCAGTGACATACTGTACTTCGTTCCGCACTCAGTAGCACTAGAAAACTGTGTCTCCATGGGAACAGAAAGTTTTTGTTAACTTATTCATTAACAGTGGTACCTATTAACTTTTACGACAGTGTCTGGACAGTTAGCTTTTAAGGAGAAACACTCAACCTTTACTCCCAACAGTGTAACAAAAAACTTTCTGTCCCGATAGAAACGCACCCAAGAACAGAACCGTAGCATCAATTTCTGTACACTTGGACATGTCCTTTGAAACCCTGGGGCAGGGCAGATGTTTCCAGCCGCCTGAAACAGTCACCATTATTTCCGCACATTTAAAATGTTTTCCTACGTCCACGGAGGGATGCTAAATTTCTCAGTACAATGCCCTACTCTGTACCGTACAGTAATGGATTGCCGTATGATAAAATTAATGTTTACCAAATGTTTGACATTGTACTCTGATTTCTTTTTACAGAGTGTAACCAGAATTTCCATCCAATCAAGTGACGGTTTGAGATACACTTTTTGTTAAGTTGTATTTATGTAATAAGCCCCATGTGTTTACAGGTCGATTATCGACAGTTATCGCAGTAGCGATACTTATCGGAAAAATTGTCAAACCTCTACTTTTCGTCTTCAGGATATTACGATATGCTGACATAGCATTATATCGATCATGAATTTGCTCAATATACAATACTACTAAAAGTCCCAAACAGCTCTAAAAACAAAAAAGAACTGACCTGAAGATCCTCGTTACTTGCCGATCTCGTCCAAATCGCAACTCTGTCTGATTTTCCTCGAACCGAAGCAACAGCCCCACAAATTTCTTCTCCTTGGTCGAATTGCTCCCCAATTAAAGCCAAAAGCTGTTACAAAGACATTTGTCAATCGAAGTTCAACCAACATCTGCTAATATCAAATCCCCTGATTTGCTAACAATTCATATATTTGGTAAGTTTGTTTCTCTAGTACAGCAAAAAAGCTCATTCAAACAACAATTGTTCGTTTCAAAGTGATTTGCTAGTAATTAATTTCTTCTCCCTGATTGAATAGCTCCCCAATAACACAAAGGGCTGTTAGAACAACACAAAGGTCTGAAGCATTTGTTAATTTCACATCCCTAAAAGATGCACTAACAGCAATTTTTTTTCCAAAAGAACCCTAGAATGAAGAAAGCATTAGTCACCAAGGTTTTAAAAAAAAAAACACATAAGGAGAATATTCGAAAAAAATAAAACACCCGTGTACCTTTAATAGGATCAGATATTATTAGGATAAAGTCTTAAATAGAAATTTAAAGAAAACAATACAAAATCTTCAATCTGCAAAACATGAAATGCAGAATTTGACACATTCCATCTGAAAAGTATCACCACCATTAGAAAACTGAATGTATGTATATCAATAAATATCCATAAAGATCCAAAAAAAAGTCAAACAAACCTGCAATCTATAAATTATCTTCAACAGTTTTTACAAAACACAAGAGGACAAAAGGGAGAAATGATGAGGAAGTCCTCTTTACTGTTGAATGAAATTTCATCCCACAGAGGAAGACCAAAAATAACGATAACTCATATAAAAAACTAATAATAGTCAACAAATAAGCGGGCCTTCAATCTACTGTCCTTAACCCTAAAAAAGTCCAGAAAATCCCAACAATTGTCTGCATATTTGTCGTTTTTTCCCAAAATGCTGAATACCAGTGACTATGAATAAAACCACTGAAAAAAACCACTGAAACACAGCAAAAAAAAAGGGCATAAACAAAAAAAAAGGCCGAAACAAAAAAAAGGGCGCACCGTGTGGAGCCACAAAGTATCGATTCTCTCTTTCCGAGTGCTAATAGTCCATTTTCCTCCTCCCTGACATTTGGGATCCTCCCATTTCGGTTCGATTCCCTCTTTAAAACAGTGAAAATCAGCGCCTGAAATGAGTCGGCTCGGAGTCGCAATGTTGTTATACAAACTGATTTATTGAGAAAAGAAATGAAAAGAAAGAAAGACAGACATTGTTATTTAAAAATATCCTTGTTTACATTGTACGTCCAAAGTTTGTTTTCTTTAAAAAAAAAAAAATCTGGTTTTCTCCGCCTAGAAATGTTTTAAAAATTATTCAACTAAGAGGCACGATATCGTGGGACAAAATGCTTCTATTCAAAAAAAAAAGGGGGAAAACAAATTTGTGAAATCAATTTTTTTTCCCTTGTTTCTTTTACGAGTAAAGTCTTTCTCCTCTTCCGCTCTCTCCCTTCCACTCCCTCCTCCCAACTCCCTCCCACTCATTCCCTCTTATTTCCTATTCTCCCATCCCCTCCTCTCTCACAGAGACAAAATCACCAATTGAGAAACATAAAGAAAATACAAGTTGAAGAATCAAAACCCTAAAATTTACAGAAATAAATTTGGAGCAAAAACAACAAATTCCAATGAATCAACCCTAATGAACAAAGGTGAAAAAGACAAACCCAATGATTTTTTGGCCAAATTTTAGAACTAGTTCTGAAAGGGTGAGAGAGCGAGCCAGCGAGAGAGATAAAGAGAGTGGGGGGAGAGAGGAGAGAGGGAGAGGGAGAGGGAGAGAGAGAGGAGGGAGAGGAGAGGGAGAGAGAGGGGAGGGGGAGGGGGGGAGAGAGAGAGAGGGAGAGGGGGGAGAGGGGAGAAGAGAGAGAGAGAGAGAGGATGAGGAGCGAGAGAGAGAGAGAAGAGAGGAGAGGAGAGGAAGAGGAAGGAGAGGGAGAGAGGGAGGAGGGAGGAGGAAGGAGGGACGGAGGGAGAGAGAGATGGAGAGACAGAGAAGAGAGGGAGGAGGAAGAGAGGGAAGGAAAGGAAGGAAAAAGGAGCGAGAGAGAGGACACGAGATGAAGGATGAACAAATGGAAAACATGGAAAGACCAGGAATCCTGTACATACGCAATGGAGATACGGACGATAGTACGGATTCTGAAGTCATCTGTTCCGATTTGGCCGCATCAGGTCTGTCTGCTAGATCGATGGAGAAGGAAAGGAGAGCGATACAGAGCAAAGAAAATGCGAGGAAGAGGAGAGGGAAGGAGGAAGGAGGGAGAGAGGACAGGTGGAGGGAGAGAGAGAGAGAGAGAGAGAGAGAGAAAGAGAGAGAGCGCGAGCTTTTTCAGGGTTGCGGAGGTGATAGGTACAAAGACGAGATAGAAAACAAAGACGTGACGTGACGGAGGGGGTTTATGAAAGAGGGCGCTATGCGGTACGGCGCCGTAAGTTATTGCCACGAATCGGTACCGATTCTATTTTGGAATCGCTACACCGTGAATCGCTATTAGTGTTAATGTTTTTTTGTCACTTAAAACATCTTTTCTCCGTACACACTGTCCGATTGTGGATCGGACGGTTGAGATCGAAACGTTAGATTCTTAGCTTCCGATTGGCGGTCTGGAATTGTACATCGGACAAGTGTGTACGGAGAAAAGTTGTTTTAAGTGGCATAAAAATGATTTACACTAATAGCGATACACGGTGTAGCATGAAATACTGTAGTTTCAATATTGCTGATTTTGACGTTAATGACTATAAGGCTTTGAGCCCATGTACCCGAAAACTTTATTCTATTTGAGAATTTGCCCCAAAAAAAGGGGTACCCCAATTAGCGTCATGTACGCTAATAGCGATTCGCGGTGTAGTGGACATCCATTTTTTGTGACGTTATAGACATCTACTGTAATCTTTTCTGTGACATTGGAGATGTTTAGGTTTTTGTGACATTGTGACTTCATGCTCACTTGTGACAACATCGACGTCATTAATTCTACATCTTTTTGCCATGGTTTCTCTTTTGTTTTTTTGTTTGTCACTCGATATGCCAATATTGGCACATGTTTAGGTTTTTGTGACATTTGTGACATCATGCTCACTTGTGACAACATGGACGTCATTAATTCTACTTCTTTTTGCCATGGTTTCTCTCTTTTGTTCTTTTGTTTGTCACTCAATATGCCAATATTGGCAGGTTTCGTTCCAAGAAGAGGGAGAGGGGAGCGATAGTGGGAGTGGGAGGGAGAGAGGCGACGAGGGACGTAAACTTTTGCAAAGGACCTATGATTCAAAGTGGAGGTTATCACCAATGAATAAAAGTGGAGGTTAAGACCCATTAATAAAAGTGGAGGTTAGAGACCTTTGCAAATTATTTTCCGTACTTGCGTATGATAGGCAAAAAAAAAATGGCGTGTACTCTCCCTTGTAACAAAAATGTTCAAAATTCACGTTTTCCTACTCTTTGTTCATGTGTTACTTTTACTGATTAACTCTCAAGTCCGTTTCAAAAGGAGTATGAAGATGAGCTGGTATGACGTAGCAATCGATCTAAAAGAGGAAGTCGCCAAACTACATTACATCCTAAGTTTGAGGTTGATGTAAATAATAGTAAGGTAAAGATAATTCGATGTGCTCATAAAATTTTGCAAACTATGTACCCGTACTAAATTCTTATTTTTCTCGGAGTGACATGTGTAACAAGGTTACATAGTTGAGTACTTGGTGGCTAGAACTAGGCTGCTATAGTTGCGGTTGCAGAGCAGCGCAGCTGCGATTCCAGGCCAGGGCAACATAGCAGCGTAGCAACTTAGTTTAGTAGCGTAGCAACTTGGCAGCACAGCATAGCAACGCTGCAGAATGTAGATTGAACTGAAAAGTTCTGGAAAGATATTTTGGATAGATCTCGTTTGACCGCGAAGGTCCACGTGTACAGTGTACAGTAATGGGTTGACTAGCCGGAGTTAGTTTAAATAGTGGAGCAGACATAGTGCAAGGACAGACTCTTTGAATAAACCTTCGCAGCGAGCGCTGAATGTTGTAATCTTCTCCCGAGTAATAAATCGCAACCTTTACCTGTCCTTGCGGGGTGTTCTTGCTGTTGCTACGAGGAGATCTTTGGTATATTTCGCTGTGCATTGTGGATTTTTGTCTCTATTACACTGGTATCAGAGCCATTCCTCGTGACCCGACAGCATGGACGAACACGGCGTATCCACCACGAAAATGTTAGCGCAAGTTCTCTAGGAGTTAGAAAACGTGAGATTACAGAATGCGCAACTGAGCAACACCGTCGCAACATTGGAATTTCGTCTTGGGGAACGACCCCATGGAGGCATGGAGAGAGACTTAAGGAGAACGAAGCTAAGACTTGCCGACGAGTTCGACCGTGCTATACACAAGAACCTGAACACGTGGTTGTTTTTGATTGCGAACTATCTCAAAAAATTTCCTAGCCTATCAGACCGAGAGAAGATTCATTATGCGGGTGGTTTTCTAAAAGGGGCAGCGGGAGCATGGTGGAGGACATTGGTGGGAAATGATGAGATAGCGACTAGTTGGACTCTTTTCATTCAACTCCTCCGTGACTCTTGGCAACCCGTCAATACGGTTAAGGCCGCAAGAGATAAAATTGCAATGTTGAGGCAACGAACTTCAATGTTGGAGTTTACACAGCAGTTCTTGGAGTGCAAAGTTCAAATACCTACGATGACGGAGGATGAGGCCCTGGATCGCTACGTGAAGGGGCTTAAGTCATCCATTCGTAGGGATGTGGAGCAATGGCTGGCTCAGGAAAGTACAGCTCCTAGTCTCTCGGTAATCATTCAGTTTGCTGAACGAACCGATTCGGTAGACTTCACTTTTCGTAGACCCTACCATTATGGGTCGAGCAACGGCGGAGGAGGTTGACCCGATGATGGTCCGACTCCCATGGAGCTCGAAGCAGTTGATGAGGATAAAGAGGTGGTCAACGTGCTGCAGAAAAAGAAGAAGACTACCAAAGTCAAGACCAACGACTTGTCCCCCAAGGAGCTCCAACGGAAGAGGCAAAACATCTTATGTTTCCAATGCGGTTCCCTGAACCATATGGCCCGAGAGTGCCTAAAACGGGGAGGTTCCAAAAAGGGCAAACTTAACGTCATGAAATTAGTTGATGAAGGAGGAGACCCTTTGACATTTCGGGGTCGAATCGAAGTGAGTGCAGCTAGTTTTATGGTGGACTTCGGTGCATCGAGGAATTTCATCAACGAGGTGATGGTCTAAAGGTTGAAACTTCCTCTCGTGGTGCTAAAGGATCGTCAATCAGTATAATTGGCCGACGGAAGTTCCCAAGCCATTACCCGTCGTACTTTGAGGTTACGCATCGGGATTGGAAAGTTTCAATTGTACCACACACTTCATGTATTACCTCTTGGAGGACATGAGGAAATCTTGGGGAAGGCGTGACTACAAAAATGGAATCCGACGATCGATTGGAGAAGTGGCGACATGAGAGTGAAGAAAGGTGAAGTGGAGTTTGAGGTAAAAGCGGGAGCGGCTGGTAAGGGAGCGCAAGAGGGACTCTTACATTCGGCCTTACAGCTAAAGAGGGCACTCAAGAAGGGGGAAACGATTGTTATGGCTGTCGTCCAGCCTATGGAGGAGGCGAAGGAGGATATTCCGGAGGAATGGAAGAAGAAAGACCCCGACTTCGACTCAAAAGAAAGTGACGACATTGGAAAGACTTGCGAAGAGGCTCCGGAAGTCGTGACAAAACTTCTCGAGGAGTACCTAGATGTTTTTCCTCGAAACTCCCAGAAGAATTACCTCCAAAGCGCGAGGTAGACCATAAGATAGAGCTTGTTCCCCGAGCGGTACCTGCGGCTAACCGGATGTACAAGATGAGTTACACCGAATTAGACGAACTCAAAAAGCAACTTGCGAAGTTGGTCGAAGCCGAGGCAATCGAACCGAACAAGTCACCATATGGAGCCCCCGTCCTCTTCGTAAATAAGAAGGATGGAGGTTTCAGTATGTGTGTGGATTACCAAGTGCTAAACAAGTTAACGGTGAAGAATGCGTACCCTCTACTGAGGATAGACGAATTGTTGGATCGACTACGAGGTGTTAAATATTTTTTTAAGATAGATTTGCGGAGCGGTTATCACCGGATTACAATTGTCGAGGAAGATGTGGAAAAGACGGCGTTTAGAACTCGGTACGACCATTTCCAGTTTCGAGTTATGCCGTTCGGGTTGACTAATGCACCGACCACTTTTATGCATATGATGAATTCCATCTTTCGGCAATATTTGGACGCGTTTGTAATCGTCTTTCTAGAAAACATCTTGGTGTATAGCCACACACTGGAGGATCATATGAAGCATCTGCGGACGGTCTTAGAAGTCCTTCGAGGGAACCAGTTGTACGCAAAAAGAAGTAAATGCAACTTCTTGAAGGAGAAAATTGATTTTGTGGGCCATGTGGAGAGTCGGGATGGCATCGCTGTGGATCCGAATAAAACTAGGGCATTGAAGGAGTGGCCGCAGCCGGCGAACATTACGGAGTTACGCAGCCTTCTTGGATTATGATCCTACTATCGTCTTTTTGTTGAAGGGTTTCCAAAAAATTGCTGCACCACTCACATAATTACTCAAGAGTGACGTGCCTTATGAGTGGAAATCGGCGCAAGGGAGGAGCGGTTGGTTACCGCCTCTGTGTTAGCTATTCCCGACCCGGACTTGCCTTGGACGATAATCACCGACGCTAGCGATACGGCTATTGGAGTGATCCTTATGCAGGATCAAGGAAGAGGCCTCCAACCCATTGCCTAGGACAGTCGTAAACTAAAGGCAGCGGAGCTTAACTAGGCCACATATGAGAAAGAAACAATCGCAATCATAAATGCGCAGGAAGTTTGGAAGTGTTACGTCCAAGGGAAGCGGATCACAGTCATCACTGATCACCACGCCCTACAGTATCTACAAACACAGCCGAAGTTGTCCAAGAAACAAGTGCGTTGGATGACATTTTTTCAGACCTTCGGGCTAGAACTCGTTATTGAGTACAAGCCCGGAAAGACGAACCCGACGGATGTGCTGTCTAGGAGACCCAGCGTAGCTGCGCCGGTGACTGAGCAACGATCGTAAGCATAGCAGGATAAAAGCGCAAATTCTGTGAAAAAGAACACGGTTGCGTCAGACGCAGCACAAGATGCGACACTCAGCGCAGTCACCAGTACGGTACAAGTGGACGAGCAGTGGTTGAGTAGAATCAAGGCTGCTTACGACGAAGACCAGACAATCAATGAACTCATTAAACGGAAGGTGTTAATTCGAACAGATAATGGTATGTGGCGGTACAGACCAAGTCAGACAACCAAACTTTACGTTCCGACAAACCAATAGTTACGTCATGCGATACTTTAAATGTGTCATAACGAACCCCTCAGCGGACATTTCGGGCGAGATAAAACAACGGCACGTGTCGCTGAGGCATATTATTTGTCGAACATGACTCGAGACAAAGCGGATTATGTCGGGACGTGTGACTCTTGTAATAGGAATAAATCGGAATCGGGGTAAAAGGGTCTGTTACAACCCCTTCCGATACCAACGGTTCCTTGGGAGGCGATTTCGATGGATTTCATCGTGGCTCTTCCGTTGACTCGGGAGGGCTATGACTCTATCTTCGTCGTTGTGGATTATCGAACAAAAATGACGCATTTTCTACCCACGACAACCACAACCACAACGCGGGAGGTGGCAGACTTATTCTTTCGCCCGTCATCACGTACTTCTGAAAAGAATCGTCAACGACCGCGATCGGAAGTTCGTGAGCCACTTTTGGAGAAACCTGTTTGAGCTGTGTGGAACGGAGTTGGCCATATCCACAGCTTACCACCCTCAAACGGATGGTCAGACTGAAAGGGTGAATCGGACTTTGAAGGAGGCTTTGCGGGCGTACGTATCGGTACACCAAAAGGATTGGGTGAACCATTTAACGGCAATCGAAGTGGCGTACAACAGTGGGGTGCACTCGTCAACGAACGCTACACCATTCTCCCTCAATAATCGACAGCCCATAATTCATCAAAATTTGTTGGTAGCGGACTGCCCTGCACTCGTAGCCCTCGATTTTGCCAAAACGATGCAAGAGAATCTGGAAAAAACGGCAAAGGCGCTCAGCTTGCAAAGGATCGGCAAAAGTCGCAGGCCGACACTCACCAAAAGGACACCGCTTTCACGTGGGTGATAAGGTTCGCCTTAGTATGGCAAACTTATCATTACCGGGTGCCCTCTTTACAAAATTGGAACCGAAGTTCACGTGCCCGTTCACCGTTCTTTCACGGGTGGGCGAGGTGGCTTATAAGTTGGATATACCGAGGGAGTGGCATATCCACAATAACTTCCATGTTTCCCTTCTAAAACCTTTTCGCGATCCCGATTCGATTTTTCCCAATTGACGACCGAATACCCGTTTGCCACCCATTCGGGGAACTTCGGACGAGTATGAGGTGGAAGAGATCCTTCAGTCACGTCGCTCTCGTCATTCTACCTCCAGCCAATATTTGGTACGTTAGAAGAGCTACGGAGTTGAGGACGACTTTTAGGTGGACGATGAAGATCTGCACTCACTTGAGTTGCTACGCCGGTTTAAGCAGAGTGAGGACACTCGGCTTTACCAGAGGGGCAATCGCAATGGACGCGGTAAAGGAGCGAATCGCGGTGTAGCAACCATCGCAATCATATTCGGGACGCGGCGAAGCAACGCAGTGGCGATGTTACCGGACCGTAGCGCTGTGGTTGCGCAACCACCGAAGCGCAGCGTTATTGCGGTGCGGTCAAAGAATCGCAACGCTGTCGCTACGCTGACAAAAATGAGCAACGGCGCAGTTGTATCTTGCCACACTGGTAACGACGAACACTCAGTGTCGTCGCAACAGCGCAAGTTACTAAAGGTTGGACCATGCGATACTCTCGCACGCTGCGACAGCATGGAGGACTCCAATCGTGAAACCCTCAACCCTCCATGATAAAGTCGCCATCTGCTTTTGCGACCAACCCAGTCCGAGCAATTTAGAGAGTCTTTCACTCGGCACAACTAGCTTACCTTCGCTTCTTGAATTACCTGAATTGTCCTATACGACAGCATCCATGGCGTCGTCGTCCTCCCTACCACCAAAGAGGTGGAGACTGGTACGTGTGGGGCAAGGGGATGTGCCCCGTCCCGATAGATTGTTAGTGGCGGCAAAGGCAATGGTAGAGGCCATGGTAGAGGCACACCGGAGGAGAGAGGTAGAAGCGGAGCCACAACCGGAGGAAACAGCTAGCAGCGAGGAAGGGCCGGCACAAACCAGTGGAGGGGAAGGGTCAGAAAATTCACTGGTGCCCGAATACAACCCTAATTTGGGAAATGGATTAGGAGGATGAGGAAGATCATGAGCTCTCGGAGGCGGAGGAGCGAGAGCAAGACCCAACACCTCCGCCAATTGAGGAGCGCACCTCGGATGTAGAGGTGATGCGGGACCCCAATAAGGAGAGTACCGCAGATGAGCAGTCTTCTGAAATTGCAGAAAAGAAGGCGGAGGCACAGTACCCCAGCGGTAACGATGTGTTTCTCCTTCGAGGGGGACGAGAGGACACGGGTGAAGAGAGTGAAAAAGGGGAAGAATTTCCCGATTATCTCTTTCCACTCCCTAGTGACACCCGGCATCCGGATCTTACCTTCAACGTCGGGAAGCGCTTTTATTGGAACCCTTCAAAGTGGCCCGAAAAGTGGCGTACCGGAAAGCTCGGGGACACTATCTATTTCCCCGCCGACGTACCATCACACCCGGCCTGGAATTTTATGAGGACAAAGGACCTGGGGAACAACCACAAGGGTTATGTGCAGCTAAACCCCCATGCCTCATCGTTTGTGGAGGTGGTGGAAGATCACTACCGTTACAGGGTGGATGTTCCCGGGTTACTCCGCCACTATCACATTTAGGATGTCCGCCTTCACGACATCATCTCTCGGGCAGAGGTCACATCAGAGGTACGTGCACTCAAGTTGGCCCGGAAGAACGCTTTGCAGCGGGCCTGAGCAACCCGAAAACACATTTCCTTTAAATTAAGGAAGGTACCTCGGTGAGAACCAGAAGAGGAAGTGGCGGAAGAAGAGTAGCGAGTCGAGGAACCCAAAGATCCCCAAGTTCTGGCACCTGAAGCACAAGCACTGGCTGCCATTTCTCCGCCACCCGAAGAACCAACTACGGAACCAGAGGAGGGGGAGGACTAAGTGCGGGAGCGAATCGCTCGGAGGCGCGTGGCAGCGGCAGACCACCATATTGCGCTGCTGGAGACTCGATGTGAGCAGCTCCAAAATCAACTCGACATCCTGCGACAAGAATTCGAGGAATACCGCGAGGAGACCCACGACATCCTCCAGCAGTTGCAGTTTCCCTGAGTAAGTAAGGTTCAGCGGGACGCTGAATCCTTAGTGGGAGGCACTCTAACAAGGTTACATAGTTGAGTACTTTGTGGCTAGAATTAGGCTGCTATAGTTGTGGTTGCAGAGCAGCGTAGTTGCGATTCCAGACAAAGGCAACATAGCACCTTAGCAACTTAGTTGAGTAGTGTAGCAACTTGGCAGCGCAGCATAGCAACGCTGCAGAATGTGGATTGAACTGAATAGTTCTAGAAAGATATTTTGGATAGATCTCGGTTGACCGTGAAGGTCTACGTGTCAGTGTACAGTAATAGGTTGACTAGCCAGAGTTAGTTTAAATAGTGGAGGAGACTTAGTTTAAATAGTGGAGCAGACGTAGTGCAAGGACAGACTCTTTGAATAGACCTTCGCAGCGCGTGCTGGATGTTCTAATCTTCTCCCGAGTAATAAAGCGCAACCTTTACCTGTCCTTGCGGTGTGTTCTTGCTGTTGCTACGAGGAGATCCTAGGTATCTTCCGCTGTGCACTGTGGTATTTTGTCCCTTTTACATTGGTATCAGAGCAATTCCTCGTGACTCGACAGCATGGCCGACCACGGTGTATCCACCACAGAAATGTTAGCGCAAGTTCTCTGGGAGTTAAAAAACGTTTGATTACAGAATTCGCAACTGAGCAACACCGTCGCAACATTGGAATCTCATCTTGGTGAACGACACCATGGAGGTGCGGAGAGGGACTTAAGGAGACTGAAGTTAAGAACCGTGGATTGCTACGTGAAGGGGCTTAAGGCATCCATTCGTAGGGATGTGGAGCAATGGCAGGCTTGAGAAAGTACAACTTCTAGTCTATCGGCAATCATTCAGTTTGTTGAACGGACCGATTTGATAGACTTCACCTTTCGTAGACCCTACCATTATGGGTCGAGCAGTGGTGGAGGAGGTCGACGGGACGATGGTCCGACTCCTATGGAGCTCCGAGCAATTGATAAGGATAAGGAGGTGGTCAACGTGCGCGGAAAAAGAAGAAGACTACCAAAGCCAAGACCAATGACTTGTCCCCCGAAGAGCTCCAACGGAGGAAGCAAAATGGGTTATGCTTCCAATGCAATTCCCCGGACCATTTGACCCGAGAGTGCCCATAACAGAGAGGTTCCAAAAAAGACAAACTTAACGTCATGAGATTAGCTGGTGAAGGAGGAGACCCTTTGATATTTCGTGGTCAAATCGGAGTGAGCGCAGCTAGTTTCATGGTGGACTCCGGTGCATCGGGAAATTTCATCAATGAGGTGACGGTGAAAAGGTTGAAACTTCCTCTCGTGGTGCTAAAGGATTGTCAGCCGGTACAATTGGTCGACGGAAGTTCCTTAACCAATACCCATCGCACTCCGAGGTTACGCTTCGGGATAGGGAGGTTCCAATGGTATGGCACACTTCATGTATTACCTCTTGGAGACCATGAGGTAATCTTGGGAAAGCCGTGGCTACAAAAATGGAATCCGACGATCGATTGGAGAAGTGGCGGCATGAGAGTGAAGAAAAGTGAAGAAGAGTTTGAGGTAAAAGCGGGAGCGGTTGGTAAGGGAGCGAAGAGGGAGGCCTACTTTCGGCCTTACAGCTAAAGAGGGCACTCAAGATGGGGGAGACGATTGGTATGGCGGTCATCCAGCCTATGGAGGAGGCGAAGGAGGATATTCCGGAGGAATGGAAGAAGAAAGACCCTGACTTCGACTCAAAAGAAAGTGACGACACCGGAAAGACTTCCGAAGAGGCCTCGGAAGACGTGACAAAACTTCTCGAGGAGTACGTAGATGTTTTTCCCCCGAAGCTCCCAGAAGGATTACCTCCGAAGCGCGAGGTAGACCACAAGATAGAGCTTGTGCCGGAGCGGTACCCTCGGCTAATCGGATGTACAAGATGAGTTACACCGAATTAGACGAACTCAAAATGCAACTTGCGGAGTTGGTCGAAGCCGGAGCAATTGAACCGAGCAAGTCACCGTATGGAGCCCCCGTCCTCTTCGTAAATAAGAAAGATGGAGGTTTTCATATGTGTGTGGATTACCGAGCGCTAAACAAGCTAACGGTGAAAAATGCGTACCCTCTACCGCGGATAGACGAATTGTTGGATCGACTACGAGGTGCTAAATATTTTTCGAAGATAGATTTGCGGAGCGGTTATCATCAAATCACAATTGTTGAGGAAGATGTGGAAAAGACGCCGTTTAGAAATCAGTACAGCCATTTCCAGTTTCGAGTTATGCCGTTCCGGTTGACTAATGCACCGGCAACTTTTATGCATTTGATGAATTCTATCTTTCGGCAATACTTGGACGCGTTTGTAATCGTCTTTCTAGACGACATCTTGGTGTATAGCCGCACGCTGGAGGATCATATGAAGCATCTGCAGACGGTCCTACAAGTCCTTTGGGAGAACCAGTTGTACGCAAAAAGAAGTAAATGCGACTTCTTGAAGGAGAAAATTGATTTTCTGGGCCATGTGTTGATCCGGGATGGCATCGTAGTGGATCCGAACAAAACTAGGGCAGTGAAGGAGTTGCCGCAACCGGCGAACACTACGGAGTTACGGAGCTTTCTTGGATTATGCTCCTACTATCGTCGTTTTGTTGAAGGGTTCGCAAAAATTACTGCACCACTCACTGAATTACTCAAGAATGACGTGCCCTACGAGTGGAAATCGGCGCAAGGGGCAGCCTTTAACACGCTAAAAGAGCGGTTGGTTACGCCCCTGTGTTAGCTGTTCCCGACCCAGACTTGCCTTGGACGATAATCACCGACACCAGAGATACGACTATTGGAGCGATCCTTATGTAGGATCAAGGAAAATACCTCCAACCCATTTCCTACGACAATCGAAAACCAAAGGCAGCGGAGCTTAACTGACCACCCATGAAAAAAAAACAATCGCAATCATTAATGCGCTGGAAGTTTGGAAATACTACGAGGGAGACCCCTCATGAGCAATGCTACCTGTTGAAAAGGAGGAAACACCCCACCAGCACAAGCATGTGCATCTACAAGGATACGAAATTTGTTAGAATATTCATCCATTGTACCGCCAGTGTACTTAAAGTCCCAAATTTTTCCAGCCAATAGAAGCTCTTCCTGGACATTGGCCTTTTCATAATCACTTTTAAGAGATTTCCAGATATCAATTGCTTTTTTCATCTTTATCCGAGACATAGCTAAGTTCTCAGATATACAAAACTTCAGAATAGAACGAGCTTGCGTATTTTTCTTAAACCACGATGGATCAGATTCATCCAACGAACCATCAAATATATCCAAAAGATTAACATTTTCAAAATGTGTCTCCACCATATACGCCCAGTAAACATACTTATCCCCGGAAAAGATAGGAATTCTTGATGACAGGCCCATAACCTGTTGTTCTACAACCACCGGTGCAGGTGGAGAAGCAGCTGTAGTAGTAGAAGTAGACATGATACACTCTTAGAAGCTATCAAGAATCCTACCAAACAGCTGTTCTTAAGTGCTCACCAATTCTTATACAAGCATCCAAACCTCACAAAACTCTATCAGAATATAGAGTAGCATAAACACTGATAACTCCCAAAGTTATAGCACAATTGACCCGACAACACTCAAGATATAATACTCAGAAGTTTCCCAAAAATTGTTTGCAGTTTTACTACTTGGAAGTCTGGATACATTATATGCTATGAGTCCTAAGTCTTATACTTGTGTTGAACTGGTAACACCAGTGTACTTGAGAGGTACATCAAACCACCAAGCTACCACTAATCTGTCAAGCTACCATTGAGCAATCACTAAGCTACCACTGAGCTATCACTAAGCTAACTAGAATCGTACATATCGCAGTTGCTCTATCCTGTATAGAATCACATTAAGAATATCAGACGTTGCGTTGTCCTGTCTGTGTTGCAGCTTCGCTGCTGCGCTGCTCTGCTGCTGCGCTGCTCTGCTGTATAGCAGATGCTCTGCTGTATAGCAGCTGCTCTGCTGTATAGCACCTGCTCTGCTGTATAGCAGCTGCTCTGCTGTATAGCAGCTGCTCTGCTGTATAGTAGCTGTGCTGCTGTATAGTAGCTGCGCTGCTGTATAGCAGCTGCGCTGCTCTATAGTTGCTGCCCTGCTTTGTCAGTAAAGCAGCTGCGCTGCTCTGAGACTGAAAGCTTTCCAAAAAGACAACAGGTAGTCGTGAGTAGGCAGACCGAGACTTGGTAATATTTAGGTACCTCTCTCTCTAAGAGAGCTTGTAACTATAAAGGTCATCTTTGACAAGCCATAACTTAATGCTCGGGTGAACAAATTCAATGATTCTTTTTGCTGCAGACTCAAGGGAGTTTAGGCTACACAAGGGTGTAGTTGGTCAAAGGTTTCTTCGTGCCAGGGTGTCACTTATTCAGTGGGAAAGTCAAAGTGGGGAATATTGTCTAAAACACATATTCAAGCTTTGCATTATGTGGTGGAACTGAGCACACAGAAGGTCTTTTCTTTACAGGGGTGAAGTTGTATTGGGGTTTTGATTGTCAAGGGATCATTCATTTGGGTTTATATCAACATAGAGTTGGCACTATCTAGATTAGATTTTTTTGGATCTGCGAATTCTGTGGGCAATGGAGCCCACTGTGTGCTCAGTTCCACCACAGAATGCAAAGCTTGAATATGTGTTTTGGACAATATTCCCCACTTTGACTTTCCCACTGAATAAGTGCCACCCTGGCACGCAAAGACTCTAACCGACTACACCCTTGTGTAGCCTAGACTTCCCTGAGTTCGCAGCAAAAAGAATCACTGAATTTGTTTACCCGAGCATTAAGTTATGGCTGGTCAAAGATGACATTTATAGTTACAAGCTCTTTTAGAGAGAGAGGTACCTAAATATTACTAATTCTCGGTGTGCCTACTCACGACTACCTACTACTAAACCCAAGTCCAATAGGAACACTATATAGTACAAGAAGGTATAATGGGCGATGTACTTATTGTACGACCATTGTACGACAAGGTCTACAAGGTAACACCTGTCAAATCGGAAGCCATGGTTCCTCCTCCCATCTTCTTCACTGTCAAATAATGTGGCGCCACGTGGCACCGCGTGACGCTATCAACGTATGCCGCCAAAAGCTCACTTCGCGTGGCGGCTATGATGCCGGCCGTTCGATCAAAACATATTTTACACGGTTCAGATTCGCGTACATGCAGGAATTGCTCCTTTTGGTTAGTCTGCTGTTAATTAGCTGTTGCGTTAATGTTTATGTATTTATGAAACCCGTCACGTGTATCGTTTCGATAACGCCTTATTGGTTAAGGCTTACCTCTACAAATATAACCACATACCATGGTTCAAAGCTGTTCTAGAGCAGTTTTTGGTTATTTGTTAGTTTGTTAGAACTCTCTACTTCTACGCTTATATATACCTATTGTACCCTACATATGCCATCGTTGACTCTAAGCTATAGGTTAAAGCTAACGGCTATTGAAGATGATAGGTACTAGGATCAAATCCTGATTCTGGCAGTCCTCTTTTGCTACAAACTACGAATCAGCCTATCCCCTTTAGACAACCATGGCACTAGCTCTCTCTCTCTGGTCTTCAGTGACTGCAACAAGTATGGGGACCGGAGAGATTTGAGCAAGAAGCAGGCTGCCTTTGTTGACTTACTCTATTTATTTTTCCAATACAGTGTCATTGTTCTCGACGCGAACTTCTTCCGATGATTCTCCACTGCTTTCGCTGCGCTCTGCCATGTCTTTCGAAATATTCCTCCTTGAACAAGTCATTGCTTCCACTACCTCCTTCCTCTTAAAAAAAAAAAAAAACATAAATAAATCCTTTTGTTTCTTTTCAACTAACTCAACATGGAAGATTACAAATCTAAAATCCTACTAAAAACAAATCGAATGCCAAACGAAGCTGTCTTTATAAGACATGCCTGTAATATAAGTTTTTTCAAAATTAAGATTTCTCTAAATTCACATTCTTCAAAAATGTACTCCAGAAAATCATTTCTCTCGCTCTCTTATCTTGATCACTTTCTGAGCATGTTTTCTTCTACCCTTGATCCTTTGAATATTACATCTTCTTTTTGTTCTCTTCATGATCTTTTGTCTTGTTTGAAGGTTTACATTTCTGTCACAATTTTCTACTTGTTTAATGTCAAAAATACTAGTTTTTTGTTTCACCTTTATGTTTTTCTCCATAGATTTGCTACTTCCATCAACTTCATTCATCTGAGAAATTTTAATTGTGATTCTTCTTCTTTTCAGCTGCACTCTTTTAACTTTTGCATTTCTATTACATTTTTCACTCCCACAAACTTCTTTTCTCACTCCAATTTTTTGAACAGTTTTTCTTTGTTTTTCTCCTAGTTCACCAATTTTCACGGCCACCTTATTTCTAGTTTCAGCTTCTAAGTGTCCATCACTTCCTTCAACTCCTCTTACTTTAGTTAACAAACTTTCTTGTAAGCAATTTTCACTCACAGATTTTTCATCTAATAAGGTCACGGAAATCGTGTCTTTCTCTCTTTCGTCCTTCACCACACTATCTTTGGTGACATAACTCCTTCCACCAGTTTCCACATTACACACCTCATTCTTAATTCCAGTTTTCTGCATATCTTCGCCCGGTCCTTGTAGAAAAACTGGGTTTAGTTTATTAGTTTTTATGTGTAAGTATTTTTCGGCTTCCACTTGCAAGTGACCTTCACTTCCTCTAATTTCTCTTACTTCAAACAACTCTTCCTCCTGTAACTCTTTGTTACTCACTAATCTGATGTCTTGAAAAGGGACAGACACTAAATCCTTTTCTGTCACCTCCTCCTTTACTCCATTCCAAACAGCACAGAAGGTCGGTAAATACATAGATTCGTCAATTCACGGTGTATGCCTTTTGCCATTTGTCGAGTCTTGTCTCTCACTCACGAAAGCACTTGATTCCTTTCTCGTTGGGGTTCGAACTTGGGTGTTGTCCCATCCATCTCTGAAATTCCCTGTAACACATGCACTTTTATACGATGGACATACCCTGAAGGTATGTCCTAAATCATTACAGTAAAAACAATTCTTTGGCCGATTTCCGAACTCACTATTACCTTTAAATTTTTGAAACTGAGACTTAGATTCCTTTATATTCCTTTCACTTGATAAAACCTTTCTATTAGCCTCTTCATCTAGAATGACTCGTCTAGCTATTGTTATGCTCCAATCATTTTTATCAATTAAAGTCAATCGATCTAGTGCACTCTTATATTCTTTAGGTAGACTTCTCATTAACAAGATAGCTTGTTGAGCATCTGTAAAGTTTCCTCCTGCCAAATCATTTTCTGCAAATAATACTTGTAAGTCAATACAGTGTTTCTCCATACTACCTCCTACATATTTGTGTTCATCTATTTTGGTAACACTACTAAGCTAATGATATAAAGACGTCTTTGCATACATACATTCTAAGCTCTTCCATAATTCAGCTGCCTTTTTAAAACTTAGGTATGACATTACTGAATCCTCAGTCAAGGAGTTCTTGATAACCCTTAGACACTCATGATTTTTCCTTTTCCATTCATTTGATGTTTCGGCCAAGGTACCGTCCACCACATCCATTAGCTCCATCATCTCGAAGTAGCTCTCGAGCGCACACTTCCAATAGTGATATTTTGATCCATCAAATATAGGTAGCCATGGGTGTGGGCCCATAACCTGTTGTCCATAGCTTATTTCAGCCATGGATTACTCACGGAAACACCCACAGACTACCTCAAAAACAGTTGTGTTTCAGACGACACATATTACTCCACACTTAACGAAATAGTCTCAAACTAGACCAATATGCAGTATACCATATACACTGTAAACTCCCAGAGTTACATCCAAATCCACCAAGGCATCTAGAAGATATAGGCTCCAGAGTTTCCCAAAAATAGCTGACAGCTTCACACACTAACCACTTAGACTGTTCACAGAATCTTACAAAAATATTGAAATACAATAAAACTTCACACACATATAGATTCTATATCATAAAAAAACTCCACAAAGTTTCACATGAAAGCACCTATCAGAGTGATCACACCAACAGGTCAAAGATGCAGAAAACAGTCTGCCATTACTTTGATTAACTTGAATGCGATACATAAAATAATCTAAGTCTTGCAAGTTATACTCAAAGTACGGAGGCATACCAGCCGTACTGTATCTACTCTAATAACCTAACTAGTCAAAAGGACAAACCTCTGTTGTACATAATGTTTACACCGTACTCTTCGTATGTCAGAAACTAAGCTACCACTAAACAACCATTAAGCTACCACTATCGTTTAATCATCATTGCTTGAAATCTATCCTATTCATATTATCCGTAGTTGCGCTAGCTGCGCTGGCTGCGCTTTCCGTACGGATCATAAAACTAGCCGCAACTGCGTTGACTTAACTACGTCGCAGCTTCTCCGTACCGGCGGCCCCTATTTAAACATTCCGTTTATTTTACATCGGATCGCTTCGCGATCCGCCGTCCATTTGTCATTGCTTGATCACACCACTCAATGAGTCTTTTACGTAACTTTAATAAACAATCCTTTCGCTCCCCCAAACCGTGAATTTATTCAAACCTCCATTTTCAATCCAACTAGCAGTTACGCACGAAACTGACTTTTCAAAACAACAAGACACGTTTCTAAGTATGAGATGTTTTGCTATAGTGTTTTTGTATTCCCATATTTTTCTGTCATTTTCTTCAGTTTTAATCCCTACAAGTGGTACCATAGTTGAGAGCCTATCTCCCCTCACCATAGGTGTCCTTTTTTCCTTCTCCAATATTTCCCCATCCACGGAACGGTTTTTCCCTTCACCTTCCGTTGCATCTGATCTCCAGTTGATATTCAGGGTAGCCTCATATGATTCTCCACAGTAAGCTCCTCCAAAGCCAAGTGGTGGACATCTCACTTGTCCCGAAAAAATTCCCCATAAGTGCTTCTCGAAAAGCAATCCCTCCATAGTAAACTCCCAATAAGTGAAGTCTGTTCCATCGAACATAGGCACCCTAGATGGTGGGCCCATGACCTGAAACTCTGAGACCTCCATTGGCCCTCAGATTAAGCAAATCCAAAGAAGCTAATCTAGATAGTGCCGACTCCTAACTTGATATAAACCCAAATGACTGACCCCTTGACAATCGGAACCCAAATATAGATTCACCCTTTTGAAATAACACTTTCTGTGTGGTCAGTTCCACCACAGAATGCAAAGTTAGAATATGAGATTTGGACACATTCACCCACTTTGACTTTCCCTTTAAAATGCAGCTACCCTGGCAGACAAAAACTCTGACCGACCACACCCCTGTGTAGCGTGGACTCCCCTGAGTCCGCAGCAAAAAAAATCACTGAAAATGGTCAAGTAAATTGATAGTTATGACTGCCCAAAGTTAGCCATTTATACAAGATGCTCTTTGGGAGAGGCGACTAACTACTCATAATATTCTAAGTCCTATTCTCACTCTAAGACCTTATCTACTGACGTACGGCACCAATCACTTTACTGTACCGTACAGATAAGTACAGGTGTCGGTGTACTTTCAGTACGACAATCGTACGATATGGGTGAAATGTCGACACATGTCATATATCCATTTGTTCCCGTAATCTTCGGTGTTGCCGCAATCAAATGTTGACGTGACATGTGTTATCCTATGTGGCGATGACCGCAAACCGCCAAAAGTACATATCTCGCGATCGCGGCGCTTATCGTGGTCGTCCGATGAAATCGGACTACATTTCTAGCCGTTGAAAAAAGACGCGCGGTATTTGTTTCGCGGTCGAACCAAATACGCGGTATCCGTTTCAATAAATAAATCTGTACTCCGTACTATCCATAACTGTATCTATGCAATATGTATATATTTCTAGTTTAATGAACTAGTCTACGTGTAACTATTTAAATAATTATCAAACCCCATACGTCGTAATACCAGCTCTAGTCTAAATGGATTAAGTCACCAGCTAACGGCAGATTGACGGACGCTAGGAACCAGGATCAATTTCTGGGTCCGTCAAATACCTTTTGGTAAGTCTTACTAATTTACCCCTTGTCTTCTCTAGAGAGCTTAGGCAGTCATGGCTCTAGCTCCCTATCCAGCCTTTAGTGACTACAACAAGTGTGGGGGCTTGGAGAGGGGAGTTAGAGGCAGACTGCCTCTGCCTTTTTTTATCCTATTAGAGACCTAGAAAATACACAAATATCAACATTGGGAAAGTATGATGATAGGTGCTCTATGCGAAGAAAAAATTTGGGGGATAGTGAGTGGACGATTGGGGCATCCATCAAGTCTTGGAATCCCTCCAAGGTTTGGAGGAAGCAGATTCACAAAGAAAGCGGATCCATCTTCAACGGTGGAGACAAAGGAAGGAGAGGTGGTGGACAAAGGAGCGGAGAAAGAGATGACCACACCAATAGCAACTGGTTCAGCATTCATTTCACCAATTCCGAGGAACGAGGAGAATGATACTGAAACCTGGGACTTTAACAATATGGCGGCAAAAAACTTCATCCTACGCCAACTTACTCAAGGACTTGCATGTCCTCATTTGCAAGTAGAAAGGGCATCCGATCTTTGGATGGCTCTCATAGAGATGTACCGAAGTGGTACGATTCACAACAACATTTGGCTGATCAGAAAGTTAAGGAGTAATTATACAAAGGGGGGAAGTTGTTGGATTTTTGCAATGAGCTAGCTACACTCTTCATGGAGCTAGAGAGTGCGGGAAAAGATTTTAGTGAAAAAGAAAAGTTAACTGTTTACTGATGAAGTTACCCGATGAGTTCGAGAACATAGTCAACCGTGTGCAGGACTTGCCAGACTCACGTTGGATATGGAACTCAGTGGTAGGGATGATTCTCGTTCGGGAGAATACGATTGAGATCCGAAAGGGAGGAAAGAGTGGGCAATTCTTGGCAACTGCGACCGATTGGAGGAACAAGGATTCCAGGAAACCGGTCAGAAACTATGGGGGGAGGGAGCATAAAAATCAGACCGACAAGTTCGGACCAAGGGCTCCCAAAGGTTTATGTCATTTTTGTAAGAAAACGGGGCACTATATGGGTGAGTGCACTAAGCTAACCGAGCTTCGGTTAAAGGAGGGGCAGACCGGTGGTACCCCGAGAGGAAAGAAAAAGGCCCTTGTGACACAGGTACATGAGGCGGAATCCGAGGACGAGGACGATGAGCTTATTTTGGATGAGGAGTTGGAGGCAAAAAACGAGGTCGAAATTCCACAAAGATTGAAAGGTGAAGCAGGTTGGATTATAGATTCAGGTGTCGTCATGCACATGTGGAAGGATAGGCACCTGTTCACTAAGATAAGAAAGATTCCCACCGTAGAGGTAGAGTTCGGGGATGGGAGGATAGACACTATTACTCTTGTAGGATCGGTAGATCTGAAAGTGTTCGTAGAAGGAAAGACATCCATAGTAATATTCTCCGATGTATTGTTTATTCCGGAGCTGAACAAAAACCTCATCTCTACATTTGTATTAGATGATAAGGGTTTTATAACTAGCACTAGGGAAGGAGTCTTTACTGCTAGTTTTGAGGAGGATGTCTATTTCATTGTTGAGAAAGGTAGCTAAGGGATGTTTAGGCTGATTTTAAGTAATGAAACAAGGAAGCTTTATTATGCTGGTGTACATGATATTATGATGTGGCATAAGAGGCTTGGGCATGTGAATCTAGATAAGTTAGGAGAGATGAAAAAGATGGGAGTGGTGGAAGGGATTCAGTTCAGTGAGAGTGATAATATAAGTGATTGTAGTGGATGTGCTCAAGGTAAAGCACACAGATTACCCTTTCCTAAAACAGCCACCTATAGGGGAGAAAAAATTCTAGATCTAATACACACAGATATTTGGGGACCGGCTATAGTGCCCTCACTGGGGGGAAGAGATTTATGATGACTATCACTGATGATTAGTCTCGGTATTCGCGGGTGTATTTTTTGAAAAACAAGTCAAAAACTCGAATTGTTTTAGACAATATAAAGCATGGAGCGAAAAACTCTATGAAACTCCAATCAAGAGAGTAAGGAGTGACAATAGTGGAGAGTATACTTCTAACCAGTTTGAGGATTTTCTGAGGGAAGAAGGAGTCCAACACCAAAAGACAGTTCCAAAAAACGCGGAACAGAATTTGGTAGTTGAAAGGTTAAACAAAACACTAAGTGATAGTGCTAGAAGTATGTTGTCAGATAAGAAAATAGGAAAAGGTTTTGGGCAGAAGCAATGAACTGTGCTAATTACCTCAAAATAGAGTTCTTACTTTAGCTATAAAAGATCAAACACCTTAAGAGAGATGGACAGGCCAAAAACCAAACATATCTCACTTAAAGGTTTTCGGCAATCAAGTATTCAGTCTGGATACAAGTCGGTCTAATTGGAAGCTAGATCCTAAAGGAAAATCGGGATACTTGTTAGGATATGATGAGGATGTTAAAGGATATAGAGTTTACGATCTAAAAAGGGAAGATATAATCTTAGTAAAACATCTAGAAGTTATAGATGAAGGAAAGTCTGTGGATCCTTTCAAGTATACAAAGTCAGTAAAAATCAGATTTGAGTCAGAAAATTCTGATGACTTTGAGCTTCCTAACTATCCATGTTTTTGAGATGATGACATTCTTGCAGGTACAAATCAGACCGTAAAGGACTCGGTTGTGGAAACTCCAGTGACAACTCTACCCGAAGCGGAAGACGTGGTGGAAATTGATTCGGAATCAAGGGATAGGGGAGAAGCCGAGTTTGTTCGAAAGAATCCACGAGAACCATCTATTCTGGCCTCAGATTTTAAGGGGGGAAGAAAACTAGCAAAAGACTGCAAGAAAAACAGGTTAATAACAAGGTAACTAAACTATCTTATCAAGATGAACCTCAAACTAATGGAGAGGCGATGACTTGTCCAGAAAGAAACCGGTGGAAGACAGCCATCAATGAGGAGATGGCCTCAATTATGGCAGCCGATATATAGGAGCTGGTGGATTGTCCACCCAACCGAAAACCAATTGGTTGTAAGTGGGTTTTCAAATTAAAACTGAACCCAGATAACACAATCGAACGCTACAAGGCCCGATTAGTGGCAAAGGGATTTACACAAAAGGAGGGAATTGACTACGAGGAAACCTTTGCCCCTGTGGTCAAGTTTCCCTACGTCCGCATAGTTCTCAGCCTGGCAGCAACGGAAGACATGGAAGTCCACCATATGGACATCAAGACAACCTTTTTGCATTGAGAATTGGAAGAGGAGATCTTCATGCGACAACCCGAAGGGTTTGTGGAGGAAGGAGAGGAGAGTAAGGTATGCCGCGTGATTAAATCTCTTTATGGTTTGAAACAGGCGCCTCGACAGTGGAATAAGAAGCTTGATGAGTTTCTTACCGGTCTGGGATATATCCGGATCAGCTCAGATCACTCAATCTATGTTTTTGAAGATGAGGAAGGTTTTATATTTATTGCAATTTATGTTGATGATTTGCTTGTTTTAAGTAAATCAATGGAAAAAAAAAATAAACTGAAAACCGATCTTAAGGGGAGATTTGAAATGAAGGATATGGGGGAAGCAAAATATATTTTGGGAATTCAAGTAGAGAGAGACCAAAAAAGAAAGATTATAAGATTGACTCAAAAGGAAACAATAGGGAACATGCTTGAAAAATTTCAGATGGATAAAGCTAATAGTTGTACAACTCCAATGGAGTTACAGAAAGGAAGTGAGGGGAGTGAGGAAGAAGGAGTCATAGTCTTAGACGAGGAATTATCTCCTGAAGAAAAAAAGTTCATGCAGACTATTCCTTACAGGCAAGTAGTGGGAAGTCTAATCTATTTTATGAATTGTACCCGGTCGGATTTAGCTGCAGCTTTAGGAGTGTTGAGTAGAAGTCTAAATGCTCCCATTTAGAGGGATTGGGAGGCAGCTAAGAGAGTCCTTAGATATTTGATAGGAACAAGGGATCTATGGTTGCATTTGGGTGTGGAGAATATTGACATCACTACTTGGAGTGATGTCAGTTATGGTGATGCTCCTATGAGGAGATGTACTTCTGGATATGTATTATATGTGGGTGATGGGGCTTGCTGTTGGAGTAGCAAACAGCAAAAGGTTATTGCTCAATCCATCATGGAGGCTGAGTATATGGCATCTTGCTCTACTGTAAAAGAATTGATGTGGGTCAAGTCTTTGCTTGGTGAGCTTGGTCACCTTAAGAGTGGTGTGCAGAAAATGTATTGTGATAATCAAGCAGCAATCGCTATTTCTGCCAATCCTAAACATCATTTTAAAGCCAAACACGTGGACATTAGACTCAGATTTGTTAGAGAGAAAGTAGAAAACATAATAATCAGTTTAGAGTACAGACCAGATAGCGAGATGGTAGCAGATATGATGACCAAACCTGTGCCTTCCCCTAAGCTAATTTTCTGCAAGGAGAAGTGTGTCTAAAATTAAAGATTGACTAGAAAATAAGGTGAGTGTAGAAATTGATGGTTCTCTTTAAGTATATTCTACGTCTAAATAGAAAGATATAAAGAAGCTGAGGCAGTCTATCTCTAACTTCTCTCTCCAACTCCCACACTTGTCACAGTCACTGAAAAAATGGAGAGGAAACTAGAGTCATGGCTACTTAGGCAATCCAGAGGTTTACGGGAAATAAATGGTAGTTTATTTACTAAATGGATTAGTGATGCTACAAGGATTTGATCTTGATACTCGCAGGCCGGCATGCAGCCGGTAGTCAGTAACCTAATCCGTTAGGTCTAGAATTAATGATACATGCTACGGGGTTTAATATTTATTTAAACGTTACCAACTAGGATATTTCATTTAATGGAAACTGCTTACAGAATACATTGTTCAGTTATGAAAAAGTACAGATTACGGTACGGATAAGAAACAAGTACCGCGCATTTGTTTCGATAGCGAAACGAATACCGCGCATGTATTTATTACGGCTACGATTAAATGTACATTTAATTGGACGGCCGGAATGAGTGTCGAGATCGCAAAAGAGGATTTCGACGATTTATGGTCATCGCCACATCGGATGACACGTGGCAGAATAATATTGGATCGCGGCATCTCCGAGGATCAAGGGAGCAAATCAGGATAAACCACGTGTCGACATTTAGGTCATGTTGTACAGTGTCCGTACAGAAAGTACACCGGCAGCTGTACTTTTGTGTACGGAAGTGTAATCTGATTGGCTCCTTACATCAGTAGATAGAGTCTGTGAGAGAGATAAGACTTAGAAAAAATTAGTAGATAGGACCCTCTCTCCCACAGAGCTTGTGTACAAAAAAGTCAACTTTGACCCTCCATAACTTACTGCTCATGGGAGCAAATTCGGAGATTCTTTTTGCTATCGACTCAGGGGAGTCTTGCCTTCATAGGGATAAAGGTTGTTGGAGTTTTTATCTGCCAGGGTGCTAGTTGTTCTTGCTGAAACACCGAGGGGTCAGGGTTATCCTAGAGGCTTCTTGGAAGCTGTCCATTCTGAGGACTTATTGAGGTCTCAGAGTTTCACTTACCACCCTCAAACGGATGGTCAAACTGAAAGGGTGAATCACACTTTGGAGGAGGCTTTGCATGCGTACGTATCGGTACACCAAACAAATTGGGTGAACCATTTAACGGTAATCGAAGTGGCGTACAACAGTGCGGTGCACTCGTCAACGAACGCTACACCATTCTCCCTCAATGGTCGACAGCCCACAATTCCTCAAAACTTGTTGGTAGTGGACTGCCCTACACCCGCAGCCCTCGATTTTGCCAAAACGCTGCAAGGGAATCTAGAAAGAGCGGCGAAGGCGCTCTAGCTTGGAAAGGATCGGCAAAATTCGCAGGCCGACGCTCACTAAAAGGACACCGTTTTTCGTGTGGGTGATAAGGTTCGCCTTAGTATGGCAAACTTATCACTAGCGGGTGCTCTCTCTAAGAAATTGGCACCGAAATTCACGCGCCCGTTCACAGCTTTTTCACGGGTAGGAGAGGTGGCTTACAGGTTGGATATAACGAGGGACTGGCATATCCACAATGTCTTCCATGTTTCCCTTCTAAAACCATTTCGGGATCCCGATTCGATTTTTCCCAATTGACGGCCTAGTACCTTTTTGCCGCCCATTTGGGGCACTACGGCCGAGTTTGAGGTGGAAGAGATCCTTCAGACGCGTCCCTCTCGGCATTCTACCTCGCACCAATATTTGGTGTGTTGGAAGGGTTACGGAGTTGAGGACGACTCTTGGGTGGACGAGGAAGATCTACACTCACCTGAGTTGCTACGCCGGTTTCAGCAGAGTGAGGACACTCGGCTTTACCTGAGGGGCAATCGTAGCGAACGCGATAAAGGAGCGAATTGCACTGTAGCAACCATCGCAATCATATTGGGGACGCGGTGAAGAAAGGCATCGGCGATTTTACCGGACCGCGGCACTGTGGTTGCGCAACCACCAAAGCGCAGCGTTATCGCAGTGTCGTCACAGAATCGCAGCGCTATCGCTGCGCTGACAAAATAGCGCAACGGCGCAGTGTTATCTTTTTTTTGGAAAGCTTTCAGTCTCAGAGCAGCGCAGCTACTTCACAGACAGAGCAGCGCAGCTGCTATACAACAGAGCGGCGCAGCTGCTATACAACAGAGCAGCGCAGCTGCTATACAGCAGCGCAGCTGCTATACAGCAGCGCAGCTACTATACAGCAGAGCAGCTGCTATACAACAGAGCAGCTGCTATACAGCAGAGCAGCGCAGCAGCAGAGCAGCGCAGCAGCAGAGCAGCGCAGCAGCAAAGCAGCTGCTATACAGCAGAGTAGCGCAGCAGCGAAGCTTCAACACAGACAGGACAAGGCAACCATGATTATGTTTGATACGGTCCGTACGGACAACGCAACGTCTAATATTTTTAATGTGATTATATACAGGATAGAGCAACTTCGATAGATACGATTCTAGTTAGCTTAGTGATAGCTCAGTGGTAGCTTAGTGATAGCGCAATAGTAGCTTGACAGATTAGTGGTAGCTTGGTGGTTTGATGTACCTCTCAAGTACAATGGTGTTGCCAGTTCAACACAAGTATAAGACTTAGGACTCATAGCATATTATGTATCCAGACTTCCAAGTAGTAAAACTGCAAACAATTTTTGGGAAACTTCTGAGTATTATATCTTGAGTGTTGTCGGGTCAATTGTGCTATAACTTTGGGAGTTATCAGTGTTTATGCTACTCTATATTCTGATAGAGTTTTGTGAGGTTTGGATGCTTGTATAAGAATTGGTGAGCACTTAAGAATAGTTGTTTGGTAGGATTCTTGATAGCTTCTGAAAGTGTATCATGTCTAATTCTACTACTACTGCTGCTTCTCCACCTGCACCGGTGGTTGTAGAACAACAGGTTATGGGCCTGTCATCAAGAATTCCTATCTTTTCCGGGGATAAGTATGTTTACTGGGCGGATATGGTGGAAACACATTTTGAAAATGTCAATCTTTTGGATATATTAGATGGCTCGCTGGATGAATCTGATCCATCATGGTCTAAGAAAAATACGCAAGCTCGTTCTATTCTGAAATTTTGTATATCTGAGGACTTAGCTTTGTCTCGGATAAAGATGAAAAAAACAATTGATATCTGGAAATCTCTTAAAAGTGATTATGAAAAGGCAAATGTCTAGGAAGAGCTTCTATTGGCTGGCGTACAATGGCTGAATATTCTAACAAATTTCGTATCCTTGTAGATGCACATGCTTGTGCAGGTGGGGTGTTTCCTCCTTTTCAACTTGCGGCATTGCTCATGAGGGGTCTCCCTCGTAGTATGAAAGGAGCATCTGACATGCTCAAACAAAAAGATAAAGCTAGCTGGACTTTACAGTTAGCCATCAATATTTTACTAGAATAGGAAGCTACGTCTAATATTCTCAATGTTGAGGAAGTAGAGGCTTTTAATTCAGACTTTGAGAGAAAAGGACAGTTTAATCCGCAAAGAAATCAGTATAGTCAGTTCAGACATTTTAATCAAGGAGGAAATAGACAATCCAACAATGCATGCTTTTATTGTAGTGAGAGAGGTCATGGATACAAATTTTGTCCTAAGCTTAAAAAAGCTAACGATACAGGTTTATACCGGCCGGGATGGCAACATAGCCAATTTTACAAAGGCTTCACGGGGACTACACCTCGTGGAAATGCACTATTTTCGGCTTCTTCGTCTCTCCAAGACGAGCCTTTCATGGTTTCTACGGAGGACGATACGGATCTCTTCGCTATGGCGGCTGCAATGGAGGGCGCGAAGGACCCAGGATGGATAATGGATACAGGAGCGTCAGCCCACATGTGTTGGAACAAGGCCATCTTCAAAAATATGAAAGCAACGCCGGAGAAAAATATTTATTATGCTTGTGGAATGAGTGCCCAAACTCGTGCTGTGGGTGATGTGTCCTTACTAGTTGATGTGGAAGGCAAAGCAATTGAAAGGACTCTTCACAATGTCTTATTTGTGCCTGACTTTAAGAAAAATCTGTTTTCTACATCGTTAGTAGAGAGCAAAAGGCTTTGAGGTTAATTTGAAAAATGGTCGACAAGTTGTTAGCAAAAATGGCAAGGTTGCGGTTACAGGTACTAGAGATAGTAGAAAGATGTATCGCATGGATATGGCTAATACCAAAGAGAATGATGTTTTGTACTCCGGTGTTTTGCACTCAGATGAGTTGTGGCACAAAAGATTAGGCCATGTAAATTATGATAGTTTGAGGAAAATGGTCATTGCTGGCAAAATAGAGGGTGTATCAATCACAGATGGGCCGGTCAAAACTTGCGATGGTTGCGCTTTAGGCAAAATCCACAGATTGCCATTTCCTAAGGAGTCTGAGTGTCGGTCAACGAGACTTTTACAACAAATTCATTCGGATGTCTTTGGTCCGGCGAAGGTTCCATCTGCCGGAGGGATGAAATATATGGTCACCTTCACAGATGATTTCTCCAGGTTTACAAAAGTTTACTTTATGAAGGAGAAGAGTGAAGTGTTTGGTCACTTCAAACACTATAAAGCATGGGCTGAAAAACTTCATAATTCATCTATTTTACAGCTCAGATCGGACAATGGTGGTGAATATACATCGAAAGAATTTGAAACATTTTTACTCGAGGAAGGCATTAGTCATCTATTGACTGTTCCATATTCAACGGAACAAAATGGGGTGTCGGAAAGACTGAATAGAACTCTCACGGAAAGCTCTAGGTCTATGCTCGCAGATAAAAATGTGGATCCGAAATTCTGGGTTGAGGCTCTAAATTGTGCAGTTTATATTAAAAATAGGATAGGATCAAGATCGGTAGAAACAACTCTTTACGAGATCTGGACAGGTAGCAAACCAGATGTTAGCCATTTCAAAGTCTTTGGTAGTCAATGCTTTATATTGGATACGTCTACAGATAGATGGAAAATGGAACCGAAGGGATTACCGGGTATTCTGTTGGGATATGATGATCACTCCAAAGGTTATAGAGTCTTTGTGTTTGAAAGGCAAAAAATAGTTGTCGCTAGAAACATCATTGTTAAGGATGAACTGGACTCCATAGATTTATTTCAAATGACAGAGCAACAAAAGCAACACAAATTACAGGAGTATGTCATCTTAGATTCCATGCAGAAAATTGTCACGCAGATTCCACACACTCCGGTTATGACTCCGGAGTCAGTCTCTCTCCAAGTTCCTAACCAACTTCAGGTCCAGGCGGACCAAGAGCAGTCAATACACACGGATCGCAACCAGCGCACTCAGCGCAATCAGCGCAATACGCGGCATCCGACGATCTCAGCCTCAGAATTTCCGGAGGGAAGAAGATCAAGCAGCCGTCTGCAAGCAAACTCTCACTTTGCCTACTCGGCAGTCTCAGGGGAGCCTTTGACCATCCAAGAGGCCTTCTCATCACCAGAGCGGAATCACTGGATTGAGGCGGCAAACGACGAAATGAAGTCGATCATGGAGGCTCAAACATGGGAGCTCGTGGACCTTCCTCCAGACCGAAAAGCGATCGGCAGCAAATGGGTATTCAAGGTGAAGTTAAATCCCGATAACACCATTGAACGCTATAAGGCCAGACTTGTGGCGAAGGGGTACAATCAAAAGGAAGGAATCGACTTTGAAGAAACTTTTTCTCCGGTTGTAAGATTTCCAACAGTTAGGATTTTGCTGTCCCTAGCTGCTATAGAAGATATGGAAATTCATCAGATGGATGTAAAAACGGCCTTTTTGCACGGATAACTAGAAGAGACCATTTACATGCAGCAGCCTGAAAAGTATGTGGAACCAGGAAAAGAGCACTTAGTATGCAAGTTGCTAAAATCTTTGTACGGCCTAAAACAGGCCCCCAGAGAGTGGAATATAAAGCTTGATGAATTCTTGACTAGTCTAGGATTTCAAAGGACAAGTTCTGATCACTCTGTCTACGTTCTAAAGGGTGAAAATGGGATAGTGTATATAGCAGTATATGTAGATGATTTACTATTAATTAGCAAATCAATGGCTGAAATTAACAAAATCAAAACTGCTCTAAACTCACGGTTCGAGATGAAAGACCTCGGTGAGGCAAAATATATTTTGGGTATCCAGGTAGAGAGGGACAGAAATAAGAAAATTATAAAATTGACTCAAAAGGAGGCTATTGGAAACATGTTAGATGAGTACGGAATGCGGGGGGCAAAGGGATGTTTAACTCCAATGGAGTTTAGGCAGAAGTTAGAGGGAGAAGAGACAGAACCAGGTGTCATTGTTAGCGAGTATTTAGAGTCAGGGGAGAATGATCCTATGACAATAATACCTTATAGACAGATAGTGGGAAGCTTAATATATTTCATGAACTGTACCCGTCCTGACATTGCTGCAGCAGTCGGGGTACTGAGCAGGAGTCTGGAAAATCCGAGAAAATCTGATCTTGATGCAGCAAAGAGAGTCTTAAGATATTTGGCAGGAACTAAAGATCTCAAACTCACTCTAGGCGGAGGAGAAGTCAAGCTGCAAACATGGAGTGATGCAAGCTATGGCGACATGCCAAGCAGGAAATCCACCACGGGATTCAATCTACAAATTGGGAACGGTACTTGCAGTTGGAGCAGCAAACTTCAAAAGGTTACAGCACAATCGACAATGGAGTCAGAATATATGGCAGCAAGCTCGGCCCTCAAAGAACTCTTATGGGTAAAATCCATGTTACAAGAACTAAGATACATGCAAGTTGGTCCACAGGTAATCTGGTGTGATAACCAGGCTGCCATTGCCATTGCTTCTAACCCGAGTCATCACTTCAAAAGCAAGCACATGGATGTACGATTACACTTTGTAAGAGAAAAGGTGTTCTCTAGAGTGATTAAATTATGTTATTTGCCAGATGCAAAAATGATTGCTGATATACTCACTAAAGGCCTTCCTGCTGTTAAGCTGAAGTATTGTAGAGACGCAGTGGGATTAAGTGAATAGTTGAATTGATGCACTGCTATACTGACACTCTGCAATAATTCCACCATTGTGAGGTAGTAGGACTTAGTGACTTGCTAATTGCTATATTGCGATGCTGCGCTAGTTTATCACCGCAGCTGCGCTAGGATAGTGAGTCTAAAGCTTTAGGGGAGTGTTGTCTTTTTTTTGGAAAGCTTTCAGTCTCAGAGCAGCGCAGCTGCTTTACAGACAGAGCAGCGCAGCTGCTATACAACAGAGCAGCGCAGCTGCTATACAGCAGAGCAGCTGCTATACAACAGATTAGCGCAGCTGCTATACAATAGAGCAGCGCAGCTGCTATACAGCAGAGCAGCTGCTATACAACAGATTAGCGCAGCTGCTATACAGCAGCGCAGCTACTATACAGCAGAGGAGCTGCTATACAACAGAGCAGCTGCTATACAGCAGAGCAGCGCAGCAGCAGAGCAGCGCTGCAGCGAAGCTTCAACACAGACAGGACAAGGCAACCATGATTATGTTTGATACGGTCCGTACGGACAACGCAACGTCTAATATTCTTAATGTGATTATGTACAGGATAGAGCAACTTCGATAGATACGATTCTAGTTAGCTTAGTGATAGCTCAGTGGTAGCTTAGTGATAGCTCAATGGTAGCTTGACAGATTAGTGGTAGCTTGGTGGTTTGATGTACCTCTCAAGTACAATGGTGTTGCCAGTTCAACACAAGTATAAGACTTAGGACTCATAGCATATTATGTATCCAGACTTGCAAGTAGTAAAACTGCAGACAGTTTTTGGGAAACTTCTGAGTATTATATCTTGAGTGTTGTCGGGTCAATTGTGCTATAACTTTGGGAGTTATCAGTGTTTATGCTACTCTATATTCTGATAGAGTTTTGTGAGGTTTGGATTCTTGTATAAGAATTGGTGAGCACTTAAGAATAGCTGTTTGGTAGGATTCTTGATAGCTTCTGAAAGTGTATCATGTCTAATTCTACTACTACTGCTGCTTCTCCACCTGCACCGGTGGTTGTAGAACAACACGCAGTTCTGTCTTGCCACATTGGTAACGACGAACCCTCGGTGTCGTCGCACCAGCGTAGGTTACTAAAGGTTGGACGTTGCGATACTCTCGCACGCAGGGAAGCAAGGAAGAATTTAATCGTGAAACCCTCAACCCTCCCTGATAAAGCCGCCATCTGCTCTCGCGACCTACCCAGTCCGGGTAGTTTGGAGAGTGTTTCACTCCGCACAACCAGCTTACCATCGCTTCTTAAATTTCCTGAATTGTACTATACGACGGCATCTATGGCGTAGTTGTCCTCTCCACCACTAAAGAGGAGGAAACTAGTACAGGTGAGGTAAGGGGATGTGCCCCGTTCCGATAGATTGTTAGTGGCGGCAGAGGCCATGGTAGAAGCAGACCGGAGGAGAGAGGTAGAAGCCGAGCCAGAACCGGAGGAAATAGCTAGTAGCGAGGCAGGGCCGGCAAAGACCAGTAGTGGGGAGGGGTCGGAAAATTCACAGGACCCCGAATACAACCCACTCTGGGAAGGGGATCAGGAGGATGAGGAATATTGTGAGCTCTCGGAGGCGGAGGAGCCAGAGTGAGAACCAACACCTACGCCAATTGAGGAGCGCGCCTCGGATCTAGAGGTGTTGCGGGACCCCAATAAAGAGAGTACCAGAGATGAGTAGTCTTGAGAAAGTGCGGAAAAAGAAGGCGGAGACATAATACCCCAACGGTGACGATGTGTTTCTCCTTCGATGGGGACGAGAGGACACGGGCAAAGAGAGTGAAAAGGGGGGATGAAATTCTCGATTATCTCTTTCCACTCCCTAGTGACATCCGACATCCGAATCTCACCTTCAGTTTCGCGAAGCGCTTTTACTGGGACCCCTCAGAGTGGCCCAAAGAGTGGCGTACCGGAAAGCCCAGGGACCCTATCTATATTCCCGCCAACATATCGTCACACCCGACATGGAATTTTATGAGGACAAAGGACCTGGGGAACAACCACAAGGGTTATGCGTAGCTAAACCCCCATGCCTTGCCGTTTGTGGAGGTGGTCGAAGATCACTACCGGTACAGGGTGGATATTCCCTGGTTACTTCACCACAATCACCTGTGGGATGTCTGCCTTCACGACATCATCTCTCGGACAGAGGTCACATCCGAGGTAAAGGCACTCAAGTTGGCTCGGAAGAACGCTTTGCAGCGGGCCCGAGCGGCCAGAAAACACATTTCTTTTAAATTAAGGAAGGTACCTCGGTGGGAACCAGTAGAGGAAGTGGAGGAAGAGGAACAACAAGCCGAGGAACCCGAAACTCCCCAAGTTTTGGCACCTGAAGCATCGGCACCGGCAGCGGCGGCCATTTTGCCGCGACCCGAGGAACTAGCTACGGAATCAGTGGAAGGGGAGGACCACGTTCGGGAGCGAATCACTCGGAGGCACTTGGCAGCGCCAGGCCACCATATTGCGCTGGTGGAGACTCAATGTGAGCAACTCCAAAATCAACTCAACACCCTGCGACAGGAATTCGAGGAGTACCGCGAGGAGACTTATGACATACTCCGACAGTTGCAGTTTCCCTGAGTAAGTAAGGTTCAGCAGGACGCTGAATCCTTAGTGGGAGGCACTGTAACATGGTTACGTAGTTGAGTACTTAGTGGCTAGAGACTAGGTTGCTATAGTTGCGATTGCAGAGCAGCGCAGTTGCGATTCTAGACCAGCGCAACATTGCAGCGTAGCAACTGAGTTGAGTAGCGTAGCAATTTAGCAGCGCAGCATAGCAACGCTGCAGAATGTAGATTGAACTGTATTGTTCTAGAAAGATATTTTGGATAGATCGCGGTTGACCATGAAGGTCCACGTGTACAATTGTACTGTAATAGGTTGACTAGCCGACAGTTAGTTTAAATTGTGGAGCAGACTTAGTGCAAGGACAGACTCTTTGAATAGACCTTCGCAGCGAGCGCTTGATGTTATAATCTTCTCCCGAGTAATAAAACGCAACCTTTACCTGTCCTTGCGGTTTGTTCTTGCTGTTGCTACGACGAGATCCTTGGTATCTTCCGCTGTGCGCTCTGGTGTTTTGTCCCTTTTAGAGTTCTAGACTAAGAGACTTACATCCGTGCCACCCGACACACCTGGATGATATTGTTTGACCTTTGGTGTGATATTTTCTTAGGTATTGCGTCGACGACCCATTCTCATTTTATAAATAAACCTATAGTTTTTAGGGTTATTAAACTTTGGTATTTGTTTTTCCTTTTGTTTTTTATAAATCTTGGTTTTATGTTGTAGTGTTGCTTAACATTTGTAGTGTTTTTAGTCTTTTTAGGTTTTTTTATTTCTTGCTTTTAATGGTCAGCAACAATTCAACTTCTCAATAATGTGAAGTGCTTTGGTGGTTTGGCCATCGCTCTTTTTATAGTTAAATCTTCTACTTGTTTTTTAATAAAACATGAGCGCATCGGTTGCTGACCATTTGAGAACCATCATCTAAGATCCATTCCCCTCCACTGTATCCAGTTACATGCTTGCCAAAAGTTCGGACGCTCGTTGCGAAGGGGAACGCTTAGTTCATCTTTACACACCCGCGAACGAAGTCATTACCGTGTCTTCACAACTTGCAAAGCCGACCTAGTTGTATGACCAAGTGCGCCCAAAGGCCAATGACGTTTTGGCTCATGTAACGGTTCAATGTCCATCGCATGGCACACGACTGTTTGCGAGTCGCCAACAGTCTGACTATTGGTGGTACGCAATACTTATTTATTTCGAATCTCTTTATGTATATTTTTATGGCAAGTCGAGTGAAAAAAGTCGAAAAATCGAAATCAGAAAACCATGGCGGAAAGTTCTCGAATCACTGACTTCGACGTGTAACAAGTGAGCATGGCGTCACAATGTCACAAAACCTTAAATAAGTACAATGTCACAAAAAACTAGACGTCTACATTCATCGTTGTTTTTGTAGACGTCACTTCTCGCATCCCCCCCACCCCCCAATCGTCGTAAGTTTTAGGGTGCGGCCCCATGTGGCTAAGTTCGGGATTTTTCCTGTCGTTTTCTTTTATAACTTAGAGCCGTACTGCCTAAGTTGCGACCATACGAAGAAATCGCAAATTTGTAACGTACAATTTGCGTCATTCTCGAACTTAGGATGTACGAAAATTTGTCGTCTTGTGTTTTTTCGACCCACTGTCACGTCCCCTTCAAACTTATCATAAACAACATCGGCAATGTGTTTTAAGCTAAGTAAAACCGTTTACACCAATAGGAAAAATTATTCCCACGTGTGAAAAGTTTTCTATTTTTTTTTACGACCGAAAAAAGTACAGGGTTGTTCGTTTTTGTTTGCATGCGCCTTGTACGGTTTTTTTTTAAGGGGGTCTCAAAGCTGCAGTGCCCTTTGACAAAAAGGTGAAAAATTTGCCAAGACGCCACTTCACTCGCCCTCACTGCCACCGTCACCTTTTGTCCCATCCACCCCTTCAAACGACACCATTTCACATTCTGCCAGAAGTTAGCTTTAAGGGTAGGGGAGGGAGCGGGAGAAAATATTAAAAGCGACGTTTTTAACTACCGCGAAAGGTTCAAAAAATCATTCTTCACATTAAAAATTAGTCTTCGCAAGAAACTCATTGATACAACACTTTCCCCTAATCAACGTTTTATTGTGATACTCATAATATGGCCTTAACATTTTTTATATAATTTTAATGGAAAATAAAACATTCTTCTTCTTTCTTCCTTAAAGAACAAATAGAAAATCTTTGTTCTTGCTCTTTTTTAGCTAAGGAAAAAGCTGAGGCCGAGAAGTTCTTAGGCTTTGTCTGAAAGAGTTAGGAGATTTTTCTTTGTTGGAAACTTTTTATGTTAACTTCTTTTTTTTAGTTTTGAATCTGAAATGAAACCGCAATGTAAATCAAAAATGGAGGCTCAGTTTATGCCTATTGTGTTAGCTTCTGCGAGATGTGATTTATTTACATAATTGCTTATAATCAGAGTTCAAAGAGAGTTTAAAAGAGGTTTTAGAAGAGTTTAAAAAGATTTTAGAAGATGTTTAGAAGAAAAATAGAAAAGAAAATAAGAGATTTTTATTTTAATGTGTAGTTTCTGTTTGACCGAGGCATATAAGAAGCCGAAGGCATATAAGAAGCCGAAGTTGGGCTGATATCGATCTCTCTCACACATACGCATCTTGGAAACCAAAAAAACTAGGTTGTAGTGATACTCCATCCTCCTTCCCTCACCCATACAAAATGAGTTTTTTTTTAACTCGAAAATGCTAGGTTATTACATTAATGTGATTCGATGTGGTTTTTTAAAACAGAGATAGTGAGGTATTGTTTAACTTAATATTCCTTTTTGTCTTCGTTTCGGATTTTTCTTTATGTTGATAATTAAGTTAAGCAAGTTTATTTCAAAGATTTTAACTTGATACATAATAACAATAAAATAGTAATAAAAACGATTAAAATTTGTTTTTTTTATGTCGTTGTGGACGATAACTTTAAGATGGTTAATCTCCTTTTGTTCATACCTTCCTTTTGAAAACCGGTTCTTTTATTTTTCTTCTTTATTTTTCTTATTTTTGAAAGATCCCATTTCAAATTCATGTTTTTAACTGCTGCTCACATTTTTTTTAGGATGTTCCTGTTGACCTTTACGCTTGTATTTAAACTCGAGGTTTTGTAGTTTTCTTTTAGAATTTGTGATTGTGTATTGATTACTAGAAAATCCTTCTGTTTATTTTTTCAGCTCGATTGTCTGCATATTTTCAATGTGATACCCTAAAAAAATACTTTGCGTAAGTTGAAAAAATAATCTTAAACATGAGAGACATGAACTGTTTTTTTGAAGCTCACTCATCTAAAGTCCAAATTATCTCATGAAAGTTACTATTATTAAGCTATTTGCCCCACCCATACATCCACTCTAAATACTCTGCATTTGTAATACAATGTTTTTTGCCATTTTTAGGCATCTACATTAAATAACGTGCACTTGTCCTGTAACGGTTTTTTGCCCTTATAATACTTGTACACTAAATGTTGTGCATACTCTCTGATGATGTTATCTTACCATCTCACAGCTACAATAAATTATGTGACCATTGACAATGTCATTTGCTTCTGACAGAATACTGTGTACTCTGTCCGATTATTTTACTTGCCCCTCTTAGTTATCCACACTAAATACGATAATGTTTCTTGACACTCCATTATATCCAAGCCAATGTGTTTTGCTCCCTCTCATGCATCCACAGTAATTGCCGTGTATTCCTCATTTGCCCCTCTCACACATCCCATTAAATGTTGAGCACGCTGTTTGACAATGGTATCTGCTTCTCTCCTACTTCCACATTAAATAATGTGTACGGCCGTCTTCATAATGGGACATAACAAAAACTGCAAATAACCAAATTTAATATGGCTTTTGAATTAAAAAACAAACAAAAAAAAAGCAGTTTCGAAATTACGGAAGAAGGGGCAACAAATACAAAATAAAGAACCAGTCAAATTCAAAGAATTGTAAGAAAATGCAAGAACAGAGCATCCACAGAGAACTGAAGATCCATATGTATGTATATATCATATGCACATATGCAGATATTCAGATTCATAGATGCGTGAATTTCGACAGTTGAACAAAAAAAAAGAAGACGCGCCCTTTTTTCAATTGTGGTGATGGGGAGGGACGATGCCTGGGAAAGCACCAGCGACACAACTTTGGCGGCAGCAGGGGAGGATCGCACAGTGCTCAGGTGACCGCACGTGCGAGATCCAAGTGACGTTGGGAAGAATACAAAAAACGCGCGAAGAAAAAATAAATTGCAAGGGCGTAAAGAATTATTTTTCCATTCATGGCGGCCGAACAGGAGAGGCAAACACAATGGCATGCCCATGGCTGTAAAAACTCTACGTCTACGATGTCACAATAAGACGCGAGACAAACCAAATCGTTTCAAAAATTACGATGCATTTGTGCGACACTTCGAAAAGTTTCAAAAAATACGGTGCGACAAAACAGATATGTACACGTTGACAGCCGTCACGGGCGTTGTTGAGGTATACAATCGTCACAAACTTAAGTTCCCAATTTCGAGAGAATACATAGAGACACTTGAAATCCGGGTCCGCCGGATCCGCGCTAAAATACAAATTAAGTAAGCTAAGTTACAACTACATGGGGCCGCAGCCTAATATGACAGATTGTCCTTTCGTAAGTTGTGTTATAGGATTTTCATGTGAACTTTTTAAATCGCCTACTTTGATCAGCGACCGTCCGATCGTCCGAATCTGACGGTTTAAATAAAAAGTCCCTCAAAACTCACAGAAATATATTTTTTTGTCCGATTTTTTTTCAAAATTTAGACATGTCGTTTAATTCTCTATCAATCGATGTGCAACTCAACCCTGTTCCTATTTTATTTCATTTTGCGGCCAATACAATATGGGTCTTAAGGGGCATATCGCCATATTGTATGTTTTGCGTACAATAGGCATATTGTATGGGCGTACGGTCACCTACTTTTGAACTATGGAATGTTACCCTTAAGCGACAATTCGGGTATTTTTTTGCGGTTCGTCGCGTTTTGTTGTATGACCGGACGCTGATGATGAAGCCGAGCCCTAAACCATCAGATACGGTATCGTGAGATATTCTGTACTTTTGAATGTACGAACATGGATATTGAGCTTGGCGTGATAGCCACGGTGTAAAATTGTAAATGTACAGTACTACTGTTTTATAGCGTATCGGATCTGTCACGTTACGACTATTTGGCTATTTGTATCATTTTCCTTAACCCTAGTAACCAAACCCTGTTGTCTGGCAATTCTTCATTCGATTACAATCTCATACGTAAAAACTTGACCAATTCTTCCTTTATAAAGTCCTTACTTCATCTGGTTTCTCTGACTCCAATTCGTTTTCCTTAGTTACCATGGCTCTGAATTATGCTACAGAAGCGGTCTTGCTGCAAAAAATTGTGCATGGTGGAAAAAGCAGTAAGGCGCAGCTACAGCAAAGAATTAACAGCTGTAGCTTCACCGGTGGCTTATTTGTACCGGGAGTCTTTGGAGCATCAAATGGACGTAAAATTAGCAAAGATTGCAAACCACAGGTATCTTGACTGATGTCTAGATTAGGGTACTTTAAGGTTTTTTCGGGTTTTTTACTGTTTTTAAGGGCTTTGCGGGTTTTTTTATTTCCTCGGAAATTCTGTTTCGATGAATCTTGCTCTTTTATTAGAATGATCATAAAACTTTTGTTGGAAGGTAATAATAAAAACATATTTTAAATAGAATTATATGGTATGAGAGAAAATTCAAGTATGGATAATTCATTTTTTGTATGCATGCAAGCCACACTATTATGCGACCACAAGACTGCAAACGGTTTTTGCAAGTCGCCAGTTGCAATTTTGTTGAAACACTCAAGACCATATAGCTCTGTGATTCTCCGTTTTGTTTTGTTTTGAAGAAATTGCCAAAGAAGAACGAAGGTGAACAAGGGACACACAGACAGGGCATAGCATTGAATAATTCACAACACAATGCTTTGTACAACATTTTTGTTTGTAGCGACTTTTTCTTATCAGCTGAGTTACATTGGTTAGAGCTCTCCCTGCACTCTCAATCTTTCATTCACATTTTACGTTATTGTTGCCATTGTTCCTGCCATTGTTGCGGAGCAACATATTCAAAAGTACACTTTTTGAGCTTGTTCAGTTCTTTTCTACTGGATTCTCAGGAGTCAGCAGTAGGAGTTTCGCATCGTCGGTCAATCAGTGCCACTGCAGTACGGCCAGCCAGGTGCGTCCACTCGTCAGATCGAGCAATAACATGTGGCAACAACTAGAAAGATTGAGCACGATTCAGCAGTCACATGTGGCACAATTTGTCAGATTCGGCAGTCACATGTGGCCATTTGTCAGATTCAGACAATGTATTGTGAAGAGTGCTGAATTTGGCAGTTTCTAAGCGCATTTTGTTTGGGTATTTTTCAAAACCAATGGCAAATATGTGACGATTTAAATGTATTATAAGTAACCTCAGGATAGCAGCACATAGCTATCGTTGCGATCGAGGATCCATTTGCATTTTGTGCTCAACTCAGGTTAAACCATATTTTTGCCAGCGCGTTTAATCAACGTTTAAGGTGGTATTAAAGCTGCCCTCATGTTTAATCTATTCTGTATAAAGAATGCTGTCTCTAGCAACAAAACTATTGGAGCGCGACTGTAATTGTCCATTTTTACTTGTTCTTTGCTATTTTTGTGGATGAGATGGTAAAGTGTGGTATTGGTTTGAAAATCCCGGTGTTAAAAAGGCGTCAATGTTGTGCCTTTTGTATGCGACACTGTTCTCCCGTTATGCATTATACCAGTCCATTTTTTTGTTATTTACAAAAGAAAGGGCTGTTTGCAACAGTGACGTGGCAGCACCAGCAGCTCATTTATTGTTTTTTTACCTGACCATATTAC